>ATSW01006506.1:0-19177 GCA_000444245.1 Botryllus schlosseri
GTTATTGAACAGAATTTTAGGTGGGGCAATGCCCCAGTTGCCCTATAGGAGGAGCCGCCACTGATACACGAACTCCTTTTGTTGACAGAGTTTTGGTTGGTGTATTTTGATAAAAGTTGATTCCAAGGCACACAAATGGAATTGTGAACGGCCTCGACCTACGATTCGAAATCGGTCGTCTCGATAATTATTCGCACAAATCGGATTATCCAACAGATGTTTGCCGATGGCAGAATTAATTGCCTTTGATCGATCAGCATCAATCTTAAGTGGATGAGTTAAGGGTGAGCTTTTCACATCGCGTGACGCACGTGTTCTGATAAATCTGGGGACATGTTGGTTTATGCGGTCCTGCAGACGTCTTGACGTTCTTCCCACGTAGTCAGTTTTAGATATCCCTGTTACCTGCCGTACAAGGACGAAAAGATAATGTCATGGTTTATCGTTCGACTTCTCCGAAATAGCAAGGGTGACACTGCGAGTCATTCAATATAGCGAGCCACTCATTTCATCGTGTGTCATAATAGAAAGTCATAGAATATAGTTGGGGTGAATAAAACGGTTTATATAGAGTTGCATTTAGAACAAAAATCAATTAAAAACAATCAGGATTAAAACAAGGCTCTAATTTGAAAAAATAAAATAAAAACATGTTTAAGGCATGACGTCAAGAATATATTGACATTGACAATTGAAAATATAGGGTAAATATAGCTAAATAGAGACGAAATAACTACGTACTATAGCTGTTAGACCGACTATTTTGAGGTTTCAAACCATCCCATATCGTATACGTCGGCTACATTGGGTGGTAATTGTCTGTAGGCTCATACAACATGATTTCGGAAAGTATTTTCATAAGTATAGCTTGATTACATAACTTTGAAAAAAGCACATTTTTTTTAAAGCTTTTTGTTTAAAACACAGCATAAAACATGTTTTAAGCAAAGTGTTTCGAAACACCGTTTGTTTTAAATGCAATCCAAGGTATTTATTTTTGTCCTGAATGTTTTTGCGGCATATACACCGACTCATGATACACATACACACGATCTGTACATATTTGACTACCAAGAATGCATGATGTGCATTTGCCGCTGAACATGCAAGTCGCATGTATGGCCGAATACGTCTTCACCACCCTCTATGCGATCTACAGGAATGATATATCAAGATATGGCAATGCAGGCCGCATGATTCTTTGAGTAAAAACAGTAGATCTGACGATCAATGTCCACGCATGGCCAATCGGCGCGAAGTCGTTGTTTTTCCTACTGATAGACATACCCATGACACGACGCATATAATAATCGCGAGCAGCTTTCGAAGCGTCAGAACTATTGATGAATGAGTTAGCGACAATTGAATGGGACGATAATTTCCTTCTATTCACCTAGTTTCATGCGAGCCCGTGACCTAATTTCTTGCGAGTAGGGCTGGGCACAATGATTCGAGTACTCGAATCTGAATCGAGTATTAATTTTAATGATTCGAGTCGAGTAGTAAAAGACGATTTTTCGAGTACTGAAATTATATGCTCCTCGCAACTGATAGTTGATTTACTAACGAGAGGAAGCCTTGAAACCTTGATTGGCCGTGTCGCAGCATACCAGACATAGTACAAAAGCTACAAACGTTAGGCCTACTGGAAATAGCACATTTCCCAAGTCATGATCATCCCACAACATTGTCAAAAAGTGCAATGAAATGGGTATGGTCGAAGAAATACCAAAGCATCTTTAATGTGACGGATAACAGCCATAATGTTCTTTGTGGTGGCATAAAAGGTACATATTTGAACTTCGACATAGTACAATATGTTGTGACGTCATAATGAGTGATACTCGATTACTCGACTCGACTCGAAGCATATTAGGTGATTCAGAATCGAATCACTCAGGTACTCGATTTTGCCCAGCCCTACTTGCGAGTGCTTAACCTAATTTCATGCGTGCTAACTCTCGCACTGCGCCGCAGGGTACTGCTTTAGAAGGGGTTTGTATTATTGCTTAAAATGTGGAGATAGAAGCTTAGTGGCTGCTTCGTATACTAATCTCACGTGGAAACGGTAGGTCGAATAGTTCTCCCACCACAGTGAAGCGTCAACAGGGTAACTGCCAGGATGTAGTTGAGTGTTCTCTTCAGCATGGTAAACTATATGGTGTTATGTGTGACTTGTAAGGTCATATCAATTTCTCGCAGCAAGCCTCGCTCATTTACAGACTGTGTATGTTTCGTTCAATAAAATGTAAGTGGCTAAGTGGCTCAAAATTATTGTGGCATCTTCTTGGTGTGCAACTGTTCAATTGAGTGTCCGCGTTCACTAAGCTATAGACGTAAAATCAGGGTAATTTGCGTATGACCGTAGGGACGGATATATACTACAAAAAGTTCCGTCAAATACAGTGGTTCTCAACCTTTTCCGGTGTCGGAGACGCATTTCAAATTTCAGAGTGCGTTTGGAGCCGCACGAATACACTCATTAGGTATAACAAAAATTATAACGAATGAGAGCACGTACCGCCGAATAGCAAGCAACACTAACAGAATCGTTTTTCTGAGCATTGGCTATCAAGTTAGGATACTTTGCCTCTGGAACTTGACTCCAAAATTCAAATAAGTCTTCGTTTTAAAATAATTGCTCGAGTTCGATGCACTAAAATAATTGCCCGTGTTTGATGCATGCATGTCTAGCAACGCAAGTTGGGAATTACTAGGGGTTGGCCACATTATACGCAATAGGATTTGAAAACATTTCCATCATGGACAAGAAAGGATTCAATACGTCAATGCGACGGTTGAACTCGTCAATAAAGTTGCTGATAAGCATGTTGTATGCATCAAATGATCCATTAGTTTAATGGTCAGCAAGGGTAACTTTTTCAACACGAATTTAAAATTTTGTTATAAATTGATTTTTCAATACTTTTGTGGGATATTCAAACGTCAATGAGAGCCGCAAGAAGGCTAGCTGGGAGCCGCATGCAGCTCTTGGAGCCGCGGTTGGGAATCACTGGTCTAATACAAGGTTAGGGTTAAGATATCATATATGCCTGACAAGATGTGTAAAATATCGTTTATATTCAAGATGATGTGGCCAGTAACGTACTTGACGTAATTCTATTTTTTCGTAATACTCAAGGTTTTCCCCTTAATTCCACCACTATCTCAAATGGTTGTGTGTTCTGGACTACTTCCGCTTCCACCGGTTTGTAGTCAAAAGCTTCCGAGTTCCATAAAGCATAAAACAGTTTAGAGATATGTTAGCGTGAATAGCATTACTTTCACGAGGGAAATTGTCTTATAAATATGGCGGTAATTGAATATGTTTTCAAATGTCGCACCTGTTTGTGGTGTCGTTTGTCATTTCACGTTATTCGCGAAGACGCACCTCCGACTGACGGCTAACAGTATTCGAGCCCGCGACCCAAATCTATTTTTTGAAACTGGATTATTTAGTAATCTACATAACCTTCATTTCCTACGTCCATTTGAACTAATTTTGACATGTGAACTGATTTTGACATGTCCTGTAAATCACATTTGCTAGATTTTATTGAGTATAACTAACTTTACGGGGTTACCGTTACCGGTACTTGCATTTGCGCGGCGCGGGTGATCAATTTGACCAACTCGGCATGCAAACAATTGTTACCGTAATATTGTCTTTTTTACATACAGTTTATCATACTTAACGAATAATAGCCTCGACCATAATATCGCCTCGCTGCAAGAGACTGATTAGACTGATAAGACTTGCTGACGTGAAAGAAGTCGCATCTGCTTCGCGACAAGATATAACCTCTGGTCAAGATATGGCACGACGACAGGAAAATTTATACAAGGTCACATTGCTCCGGGTCGGTGCTTTAGAGATGCTTTTCGGCACTGCGTCACTTGCTCTGGGACTAACCGCGGGGCAGGAATATCACCAAAGGATGGTTCAGGTAGCAGCGATCATTAATTTCCTATCCGGAGTGTTTGCGGTTTCACTCCACGGAGCAACGTCCGTCGCTGCCTATGACAGCAGTGCGTTTGCCAGTTGCGTTTCGATAATCGTCGGATCCGTTGTTACGGTGATGGGACAGAATGCCTCTTGTTCTACTCCCCTCGCTCTTTACATTGTTATAGTAGCGACCATGACATTCGGCATGGCGGCTAGCACGGTTCACATGACATGCGCTATCGCTGTGGTTGTAGAGACGCATATTCGAAATCACGACCACGTAAAAACAGCTCGGCCTGACCTAGGAACTGTTGAAGTCGACCGTGTTTCGGCGGGGTGGTGTTGGATCGTTGAATGGCTGCGCAGTTACCTCAATCTAAACAAGAGGCAGACCAGAGAACACATCATACCACGGGATGATGAAAGCAAGACTGGGCATAAAATTGGAGCCGACGCCGCGAAGACTTCTTGCGATCGTACAGCGCACGTCATCGCCTCCTATGATCCTGAGCCGCCTTGTTATGAGGACATTATGGAGCCATGCCACCTTACGGAGCCATGCCACCTTACATCTGAAAAAGTATGAGACGCAATTGTTCATTGTATCTAATCCAGGCACCAACTAGGTGCGATTATAGCGGTTATATTTACCTTTTTTCGGATATGCAGTAACTGTTGCCGCCGTTCGACTATGTGCCAGCCATTGATCATATCCAATGTTGAAATCGCTTACAGAGACAAGACATAAGTTTTTTAACGCTTGTCCTTCAGTGTTTTTAATTGCTTGTCCTTTTGTGTTATCTTATGTTACTTTTCAATCTGTGTGTGCGCGTCACTTATTTACATGTTCTAGGCGAGAGATACTAAACAGCTGGGCCTTTTTGGTGTTGAATCTGGACCTTATCTGTCTCAGTATTTACAATTTCTAGAGCCGTTAAGCAGCACAAAATCCATTGCAAATAAATATAAAATGCCATTTCCCCACTATTTGTGACCAGCAGAGTAATAATACCTTTCGCTAATTTATTTTACTAATACTGCGTTGCCGGATTATGTATATCGTAATACAGTATTACGTCTGTATGACTTGTACATAACTATTCCGCGATTTTTATAACGGACTTGCAATGAAGAAAGTTTGAAATTTGCTCGACACGTTTATATCTTTTCATTGTTTCGCAATCTTGCGAGGATTTGAACCGACTTATTGCGAGGTTTTGAACCGACTAAGTTATAATAAAACGAACCAAAACCGGAGCCGAGTCGCAACTCTTCATTGTGTCTAATCCAGCAGCTTGGTCCGATCTTTGAGGTTTTTCTTTGAACCGCGGTTACTGCCTTATGAAGTTACGTTGTCGCACTTCAGGCTGGTAAGGAAGTAAACTTGGTGCTATCGTCACGTCACATCAACCATATAGATAACTAACGTAAGTAGTTGGTTATGAATATATCGATGCAGTGATTCCCAAACTGTGTGCCTCCACAGTTTCTCGCGTGTACCGCCAATCTACCGTGGGTTAGATATACAAACATCAATGCAGTGATTTTCAAGCCGTGTGCCGCCATAGATTCTCGGGTGTGCCACGAACGATTTTGTGGCAAAGTGTTATGCATACTTGAAATGGGGCATGCAGACCTGCTGCATATTAGATCTAAAAATGCGCTAACTGCTGCAGTAGTTTATACATACGCGCATTTAACCATGACACCAGTTCTGACATTGTCGACAGAATGGGATAAGTTGTACCGTACGTAATAATTGCGCCGCTATATGTTAGAATTTAATATCTTAGTTTTGACCGTTTATTTGAAATTCATATTCCATGATATGTGGACACTCGACTGGTTTCAACTTTTCTTAAACTGATGATGTAACCTAGCACTGGTATCACGAATAAAATTACAGAATTTTAAAATGCTTTACTTGGCGTTTTTCCAAAATCAGATCGGGGGCCGAAATATATATGACCACGAGGTCCGCATGTGGCCCCTGGTTTAAACCTATTTCGTTGTTACTTGGCGGGCCGGATTCCTAAATCGATACAGCAATCGTGTATTTGCGAGTTCTACAAGTTTTACCTATACCTATGCCATATTTTATACACCTATAAACTTGTTGTATCATCAGAATTTCAAGTTAAAAGCATAGATTCCAAAAACAGTATTTAATGAATTTATTGCGTAATATACTTCAATAGCTGTTGAAGCCAATGAGATCTGTGGTCAATCAAAGTTGTGGACAAGTTTTCGGACGTAGTAACCGTTGGTTAACACTGCAGGTGAGCATCAGTTGAATTGGAACGCAGCTTGGTTCTGTTCGGGTCCGCATACAATTATGAGCGAACAAGTCGTTTCATGGCCATTGGCCGCTTTTTCACCTGCTGTGGGCCGCGTCATAAAGAATGAGAGTGCTGGCCGAAATTTCTAGAAGATATGGAGCACTAATCATTTGTTAAGTGAATTCTGTGTTTAAGTAAAACTCCCCATCTTTTTAGACTATGGCGAGCAGGATGCCGAGTTTGAGGAATATATAATAATTTGAGTCGGCGAGTAGCTATATCTCTCTCTCAGGGTTGTAATGACTCGAGTCATGACTCGACTCTAGTTACGATTTTCTGATGACTGGACTTGACCTGATCCAGTCATTTTCTCAAAATACTGAAACGACTCAACTCGAATCGAGTCATTGTGCATGACTTGAACCAAGTCATATGACTCGAGATTCAGACGGCCAATACCGACATTTCATTGAAAATTCCAAGAATAGTAAAGCAACACCATTGGTATTACGTCTAGTGGTATTGGTACTTGAAAATGCGTCCAGGAACTGCAAAAAGTGAGGAAAATTAGTGTATTATAAATGTGAGCCATTCGATATCACCAAACAGAGTTACAAAAAGTGGATAAAACAAGACTTTAACTGGAAACTTATCTGTCAACAGAATTACTTGGACTCGACCCTCTGCTCGCTGGCTTGGACTCGGACCTGACTCGGTGGTGAATTTAAAATGACTGGATTTGACTTGAGTCAGAACTATAAAAGTGAGATTGACTTCTGACTCGGAATAGTTACAACCCTGATCTCTCTCTAGCTCGGCAGCAGCAGTTGAATTTGGTTCTAATGAATAGAGATAAATATACATACATGATCAATTTCCACGCACGACGCCCGGGATTGAACTCATTACACCGTTGTTGTTCTCATCGAGAAGCGTCCGTTTCGAACAAGACGCAACTATGGATGAATGACCCCGTGACTATTACAGGCTGACGATTTCCTTCCCCTGACCTTATTTCATGCGATCCGACTCTCTTGAACAGTACGCCGCAGGGTACAGATTTAGAATGGTGTAGTAATATTGTGCAGTACGTGGACAGCGGTTTCTCACTATTAAAGCGTGAGCCGGAATATTTATGGGTATACAGCAGGGGCGGGCAACTTCTCCAGTCGGCGGGCCGGATATAGAAAAATCAAGTACTGGGTGGGTCGGATGGTTGAATCGATTTATCCTCCCATTTATTCACATAAAAGAAAATCGGATTTAATAAATGTATTTTGACGACAGCAACGTCACTTCACTGCCATTTCTCGTCGATAATGACGAATACAATGTGGATTTGATAATAGCGTTGTGATAGAGGCGCCACCATGTCTGGTACTCTCTGATCAATCTACACACGGTGCAAACCTTAATTAAGATTTCAAGGCGTTCGATAAGTCCAGTACCCCAAATTTACAAATATTGATTCACTAGGGTTGAGTAGGTGACGACATAGCGTCGTTGTTCAACTATGGCCTAATTAATCTCGATATTGAATTCATGCGGCCTGCATCCTCTACGAAATTTGAATAGTGGTCCGCGACGCGTTTTGAGTTGGCAACCACTGGCAACCACTGGCCAATTTTCAAAAAATACTCTATAATTTATGCTAATTCACCGATTAATTTTGGGCCCCCTTCGAGCTCGGACCCCCTCCAATTGGGGGGTTTGGGGTGCGGCAGTTACGGCCCTGACTATAACTCGAGAGATTGCGTAAGCCTAACTGGAAAGGTCAACGAGTTCGGACACATACGCAATTGTTATCTCATAGATTGGACATGTCATATTGAATCCAAAACATAATTCTGAAGAACTACGGATAGCAGCCTCGGAAATTCGGTCCCGGTACAGCATAGGAGATTTTGGCCTTGAGGCTGGAGACTGTCACACGACACATACGGCTTACGGTCTACTCTATAATGTCTATATGTCTGCTGCAAAATCGCCTTTGGAAAATATATTACCGAATAAATACGTGGATGAAAGCCGAAAACTTGGTACACTGTTACATGAAATCATCGAGAAGTAGCCTCATGACCGTTTTCGGTATGGTACACTGTCAAAATTAATACGAACAGACCAACACCGAATTTTGCGTAAAATTTACTGAGGAATAAGCTGATCAAGCGATCAGCTGTTAGCCGCCATCGAAAACGAAACAGCTATCGCGCTTGACAGGGGTTGTAATTGTAAGCAAATGGCCTGAAGGCCTCAATTTCACGGTGAAATTGACATTGGAGAATATAAAATAAAAGTAAATATTTGAATGCAAACCGAGGATGTTAGTAAACTGTTTCATGATATCATAATCTCATCACCTATCTCAGTATGGAACACAGTTAGCGTTAACACAGATACACCGGCTTTTGCGTGAAATCCGCAATGCGTTAGGTAGGCTAAGTGTCAGATCAGCGCACATCTGTACCATACTCGACCTTGATAACGAAATTGCTGCCCTAATCCTTGAGTGCCAACCTTGAGACTTGGCACAGCGTTCGATACTAAAATCAAGACATACCATGCAAAAGCTCACGACGGATCGAGGTAAGGAGCATCGTTAAAATCAATGGAGACCAATACCGGCTTTGCGTAAAATATGTTTGCGATAAATGACGAGTCAGCTCTCACTCGACTTAGGAAACGAAATTACCACTAACACAGTACAGTGACAAACTTGAAACTTGGTACAGCGTTCGATACTAACATTGAGACTTACTGTACCAAATGTCATGACCGATCTCGGTATGGAACATCGTCAAAATCAATGCATACCAATACCGGCTTTTGAGTAAAATCTGTTTGCGATACATGACGGATCAGCACACACTCAACTTCGGAAACGGAATTACTACCCTAAACTTCAAGTAGAAACCCTGAAACTTGGGACAGTGTTAAATACCACCATCACGACATGACATACCAAGTTTCAAGAATTATCATGGTGTGAAACACCATCAAAATCGACCTATACCAGCAAAGGTCGACTAAACGCATAAGACGGTAATCGAGTTCAGATATAGACACGATTGTTACATCACACCTTAAGGCAGTGGTTCTCAACCTTTTTGACCCGCGGGTTCTCAACCTTTTTGACCCGCGGACTATTCTCAAGCCCGCCTATATATCCGCGGACTCAAGCTATATATTACTGAAAATTAGGTTTTTTGATTTCTATCCAAGAGAGTTTAATACGGTATCAACGAAAAAATCAAGCACTGTTTCTCACTCAGCACACGCTCAATTAGAGCCTTGTCCTTGAACTTGCTTGACAAGTTTCTCGAATTCCGGAATTATGGTTGTTAATGTAGGCCTACATCTGATGTCATCTACCGGTTGAAGTCTATTACGATACTTCTTTTGATCATCGTCAGGGTTGAAAAGTCAGATTTACACAGGTATGTGGTTGGAAATGGCAAAAGAGCTGTTGCAACTTGCTAGCAAAGATCTGAAAGACTATGCTCCATCGACTGCTCAATTGCCCAAAATTGAGTCAAAGAAGCCCTTTTAAAGTTGTCTTTCCATATCTGTCGGCTTTGCAATGCAAACAACTGTTCAGTGTTCATGTTCAGTAATGTAGTCCATATTTCGAGTTCTACTGATAATAGACAACTATAGATTGTTTTTGTGATGAGCACACATGTCCCTACGATTTATCAATATCCAAATAACGTCTACAAGTGGACCATAAGTCGCAATAAATACAATAACACTCAGCGTATATCGCGTCGAAAACGCGTGCATACGTGTGTATGAAGAGCTGTCATAGGGGTTTATACCTGGCATTTTCGGTATGTGAATACTCAGCGTTAAATTCCGCATCCAAGCGTACCAAATTCAAGTCAATCCGACCAAAATTGTACATATAAAACCAGGATAGAATTGGTTATGTCACCAATGGGCTACCTCGGGCATAAATGTAAGGCATTTTGAGAAATTCCAGTTGGCGATAATAAGGGTTTATAGGCACCAGAGTTGGATCAATTACATTATTTCAGTTCAATTACAATTACAATTACAATTACTTTCATGAATGTTTCAATTACATTACAATTACAATTACTCCATGCTAAAAATATCAAATTACAATTACAATTACTCCTTGCATGCATCAATTACATTACAATTACAATTACAATTACTCCTTGCATGCATCAATTACATTACAATTACAATTACAATTGCTGCTGTTGAACATTTAATTGAATAGTCATAAATTCAACCGTGGTCCTTGATAACCGTAGCGTCGTATTTAACAACAATTCAAGTCTAGTTCAGATTGTGTAGTAATAATTGCGTTGATGTGCGTACATAGTATGCTATGTAAGATGTCACTGTGACGTAATGTAAGCGTGTTTTGTATGCTAGGTAATTATGGCTCACGTAATTGGAAATGTAAAATGTTATTTACCTAATTTCCTATGGGTTAGGATTGAGGATAGGGTGCAGTATGTCGTTGAAAAAGTATTATAATATATGCATGTGTTGGATTTGCGTATATAGTATATAATTAAAGAAACAATATTATTTTTATCGAGGGACGTAGGAATTAGGATGAGGAGTAAAAACAAAACCGTGCTTTGTCAGATAAGACGTTATATAATATCCAGTGGTCTGGTTAGTTAGCCAGACGAAATAACGATGCATCATCGTGATCTGAAATCGTATTGTAGATTGCCAACCCACGGATAGATGAGCAATATGTGAGTCACGGATGAATGTACCGACAAACGTACTGAAAAGTCGGCTAAAACCAGCAAACTTTATAGTCCTAGAGCTGGCGATCCATGCGTCCAAATTTGATGCATCTGGTCTTCATCGTAAGCTATTGATGTACTAATTCCGAAAATACAAAATAAAATCTCGTCAGGGCAATGTAACTGCTCCAAAATAGCCGTTTAAGGCCGACTGTTCTGAAAAGTGAGAGCGCTGCAGCAGCATGACTACAACAATTACCAGTTACGCCCATAGCGATTGTTCAGAACAATGCCGATTCCCAGACTTTCACGACTATTTTGGGATGGTACCATTGCCTGGAAATATACTTTTATTGCGGAATCAGTGCGACACTAGCTTTCGATTACGACCATACATATCAAATTTCGACTCTTGGATCGCCAGCTATGGGACTATCAATTCTGCTGCTTTTAGCCGGCTCAGCAGTTCGCTTCTCGGCGTATTCAATCGTGAGCCACGTGTTGCGAATCCATCGGTTGGTTAGTAATTTAAAAATTGTATGGAATGGCAGCCGAGGCCAGCATAGCGGTAAAAATAAAAATAAACTCCGCCCGCAAGGGCGCGGTCAATGGCCTTCGCGAATGGATCCACAAAATTCCTTGTCGTTCGTTTAAAGAGAATGCATTATAAGTCAATTGTTTTATGTTGTGCTTGTCAGGTCTCAATAGCAATTTAATGTAATTGAAATTGTAATTGAGCAAAATTTTTGTCAAATTACAATTACAATTACAATAACAAAAATGCTTCAATTACAATTACATTACAATTACATTGAAAAATGTAATTAATTACATTCAATTACAAATTACAATTGATCCAACTCTGATAGGCACACCTGACATATTTGGTATCAAGCTAGGAAGATGCTACAGATGTGCAAAGCATACCCGTCTTGATTGTGACACTTGTAACCAACTGGATTGTCCAAGACACAGAACATTTCAGGAGAACGAATATTGCTTGGAATGCTGAACAATTTGTTGTAGAGCTGTATGTTTCGTTGTTCATGCGTTTGAAATATACGTGGCGAAACATCGCTTATTGAGGTATCTCTGACATTGCTTTCCAAACTACATTCATTGTAGTATAATTTATTATCTTGAAGGCATTTCGTATGACCCTCATCAAGAGTTAACGGCACAATAAGAAGCATACAGAAATAGGTTCTAACGAAAACCAAATTGGCAAAATATGACGTAACAATGTAATAATAAAAAGGAACGCTAGCTGGCCAAAGTCAGATGTACCGGTATAGTCTAATAAAGGGACAAGAGAAAATAAAATTATACAATACACGGAAGACGTTACACAGACAATTAGCGGTATATATTTATGGCATACTTAACGAATGTAGACAAACTCTTTCTCCTTCTTATTGTATATCCCTTGATAAGGGGAACGCGAAAAGTCTTCGAGGTAATAAATTCTACTACAATGAATATAGTTCTGAAAGCACTATTCAAGCTCAGTACCGCTAGTCACATATTTGGGTATCTTTGCATTTTATATGAGAGCTATTAAGGTGACTAACAGTTCAAGAGTTGTATTTTGCGGATCACCCATCAAGGTTGAAGCCCAAGTCTCAAATCTGAATTTGACGAACCCGGACCAGTACGGGGCTCATGCACTTTCGGACCAAAAAGCTATTTTCTCCGTAAGGCTGTGATGACTTTGGTCCGAAAGTGAACGAGCCCCGTAGGTCCGTCAATTACATGTTCATATATCATATCGGAAATTGAAGAAAAAACTGTAAATTTCGATATTTTTTGTGGATTTTCGACATGCTCAAGCTAAAACTATGTCCGTGGACCTCCAAATTAAGATCTNNGATCGTTTGNTAAGGTTTTATCAATATAAAANCATCTAATATAACACATTCAAAATGAGACTTCCGCTTTTCCATTGAANAACATGAGGAAATACCAGGTTGACAATTTGTCAACGTGTGTGTCGATTAATTTACCGAAAATCCCTGTGCTCGCGGACTCATCCATGTCCTTNCACGGACTCNTTTGAGTCCGCGGACTCGGGGTTGAGAAACACTGCCTTAAGGGCAACCAGGCTATGTTGCCCCGGTTGTTCGGTAATTTTATGAATAGGAGAGAGTAAATCACTGTTTCTTTATTGTGCGCGGCTTTGAGAGAATAGACAGTGAAAGCTTGTTATGAGCGCTGCCGGGGCATGGCTAGGCATTCGCAAAGCGAAAACACGCAAGAGAATTCGATTTTCGCAGAGACTTCACTATATATGGGCATTTACAAGCGAAAGGACAAGAAGAATACGATTTTCGCTGTGATTTCGGTATATATAGATTGCTATGCGTCTATAAATGGTAAAGAAATGTTATTGAACAGAATTTTAGGTGGGGCAATGCTCCAGTTGCCCTATAGGACGAGCCGCCACTGTGTATCAATCAACCACAATATATTGTTAACAGAGTACGAGTCGCCCGATTGCCGCGGAAAACGTACATCACCTTTCGTCATCAATTATACTGTGTCCAACCAACTATTCAGAATATTGCATCAAACTAATTTGTGTTGTAAGTGTAACAAATTTATACGCTAATATCCGCGCATCTGGATAATGGCAATTGCTCGATGTTGACGTGTTTACTATTTTGCTTTGTTTTAATGAACGTTACGTCATACTGATCAATACTATTTAAAAGCTATAGATAACCGGTTCGATTCTTTCATTGCAGTTTTATAGAGGTTATATCTAACCTGCCATTGACATGTATAACAAAAATTCTATGTTTATTACTGTAAGAAATGTTTTTATGTTTTGCATGCAACGGATATGGTATTAATTAGTTAGCAATTTCAGGACTAAATAATACTGTTTCGATTCTAACGAAAATAAAATTGTTACTGTTGCGACGTTCTGTATTCTTCTCCCATTATATAATTATGATAATTGCATAGCATTTGAATGTACGTACTATGGATGAAAAACGCAATTTTACGTTTTAACGTATATTTTTTTACCAGATTATACTAGTCTGAAGTAACGTATTTTAAGAATCACGCAATGTATAATCAAGCAGTGAAACCAAATACTTTGGAATGCATGACTGTTGGACGAAAATCGCGAAGAATATATATGGATTTCGAGTGATGAAGAACAGGATGAATCTAGCAATGAAGCAAGCAACACAGAAGTAGTACCTGTTGCGTTGGACGAAAATCGCGAAGAATATATATGGATTTCGAGTGATGAAAAACAGGATCAATCTAGCAATGAAGCAAGCAACACAGAAGTAGTACCTGTTGCGTTGGACGAAAATCGCGAAAAATATATATGGATTTCGAGTGATGAAGAACAGGATCAATCTAGCAATGAAGCAAGCAACACAGAAGTAGTACCTGTTGCGTTGGACGAAAATCGCGAAGAATATATATGGATTTCGAGTGATGAAGAACAGGATGAATCTAGCAATGAAGCAAGTAACACAGAAGTAGTACCTGCTGCGCTGAACAAAATTGATGCGAAAATATACGACCGCAACGCAGATAAACCACATGCATCGACGTTAGAACTGTTTAACGATGATGAAATACAGTACTCAGGAACTGCATTAAACCAAATTTTACATGCATATGCCGAATGCAATGACAATGATGACAATGACAAAAATGACAATTGAGATTCGAATCTCAAAGCGGTATGACTATGTTCAATTTAATAAGTTTCGGCTCGTTTACACGTAATTCAGCTTAATCAGTAAAAAATTGCTGATATCTCACATCATGTCAATAATTTTTTCTGTCGTTGGCGAATTAACTGCCTATCCCACTTACTTTCTATTGATAGTTAATATATCATTGGTTACATTCTTTTTATATCATCAAATATTCACGTCACCCGTAGCATATAGCTACATGGTATGCATTAATGGCGTTTTATTATTGCCTAATTGTTGAAGGAAACCATAACTATTATGTGCTCAGGACATTCCCTCATAATCAATCACATGTTACTCGTTCTA
Source organism: Botryllus schlosseri (assembly GCA_000444245.1). Lineage (NCBI taxonomy): Eukaryota > Metazoa > Chordata > Ascidiacea > Stolidobranchia > Styelidae > Botryllus > Botryllus schlosseri. Next base: position 14,993 of record ATSW01006506.1, read on the forward strand.
TCAGCAGGAAGTTCACTGTGTATACGTATAGTTCTCTAAATATGAGTTTTGTAACGTTTCACACCTTTCACATTGGTATGTCACCTACACCAATAAACGTATGATACAAAGTCAAATGAAAATTTCATTCGACATGAGATATTGTTATCATTTTCATACTGATTTAACTGAACGTCTGATCTTATTTCTGTAACAGGTTTCTCGTGCATTTCCATACAAATTCCGTCCATACTACCGAATTTGTTAGATCACCGTAAAATCAATGTGATTGTATTTTACAGACATCATCAAGCATTATAAGTACTTTAAACAGTCTGCAGTTGGCATGGATGAACATTGAACATGTAATCTCCGAACAGCACTCAACACCCTGCTGAAAAGTCATGAGGATTTAATTTGCTGGTATATGACAGAAACCCTTCAAATGCCCCCGGAAATTGGATGTCACGCGGAATTAGAAAGATTCAGGATGAGCCCAAACGCCATGAACTTTGTATATCTTATGGAAGCTTTTTATGACGGCCAAACAACCATGCAACAATTGAAGTCCGAGTCATGGAATTATGACATAAGTCCAAGTCGTTGTGTTGACTGCTCAGTGCTCAGTTTTCAGTTTTATGTCTTGACCCAGTGCTCAGCCTAACTGCTTGGTGATAGAGAATAGGCAAACGACCCCATAGGGGTCGCCGCTCCTGCCTCAGCACCACTGTTTACCAAGGATTATGTAGCCACAACATGGGCTTCATTAGTTTCAGTTCAACGACTAATTTCCATTGCTGGTGATATCGCCTAGCTACAAAAGACCGGTTACTATCACCAAGCTGGTGAGACTCATCGAACAGAATCGGGCGCAACCACTTTATACGAAAGAATATCATGTCTCGTCAAACCGCGGCACGTCGAAAAGGGCATTCATGCAACACAATATATTGCTTACGGTCGGAATTTTGGAAATGTTTATCGGAATCGCGTCTCTTGTCATGGGTCTAGCCGCCGGGCACGGATATCGCGAAAGGTTGGTTCAGGGGATATCGACGGTTACTTTTTCATCGGGATTGGTTGAATTTGAGATCAACGAGGCGACGGCAACCACTGCCTACAGCGGCAGTGCGTTTGCGGCCTCCGTTTCCACAATTGCCGGCAGCGTTGGTGTGGTGATGGAATTCTATTTTATTTGTACTAGTTACGGTACTCTTTCTGGATTTCATATTGCATTTTACTGTGCATGTTATGCGGCACGGTGGCGAGCATCGTTCACATGGCGTACTGTATCGCTGCGATTCGCGCCGAGTACACCCGATGCCTTCCTATCTTTTTTCGTTGTATCGCACGACATTGTGGTGTGTTGAAATGAAGAAAACGAAACAGAGCAGTTAATAAAACGAACGAGTGCAGAGTTGATGCTGCTCATTGCGTGTATAATCCAGCCAACTCGTCGCGAATCTTTTCGGATTGTTTGTGCCAAGGAATTGAAAAATGACGCATTAATAAGGATGGTATGGCAACCCTGAATATGGCCTGGTATCCACTGCAGTCGTGGAGACACTAAATAAATCGTCGGTACTCGGTATATTTTGGATAATTCAACGACATCTCAAGGATATATAGAACTATGATAACTACTACAACATCACTTCAAATCCACATTCATCTGTTTAAAATGTGCTGTATAACATAGCTACTCAGAATTGCTTCGCGGGCCGTATGTTTGACACCCCTGGCCTACATCCTTGACCAAATCAACTTTTCCGTTTTGTCATTTAAATTGGTCGATCATACTAAATTCCGCACTAATACTTCATACTAGACTCAAAACAGTTACTATAGAGGAGATTCAGCAATTCATGACATTTCGTGGCATTGCCAGCAGGCAGCTACGTGCTTTCCATTTGGCCGATATGGAATCGGTGTCTCGTTCACATCACAGATTCTACTGAATACACACAGGTGTGACGCTGCAAAATGTCTTGGCATACCTTAGTACAACGCTAAACGTACCGGGATTCCAACCTGCTCATTTGACTATGACAATCTACTGCAAATATCGGTAGTACTGGCATAGCTTCAATGATGGTGAGTATCAAACTTTATAGGGAAAACCCATCATCAACTGCGCTCTGCAGGCTACGTCAAAAACTGTACACTGATGTATATATACAGACGGCATCAGACTTGGTCAAAATTTTCATTAATTTGTGACACGAAGCCTAATCTCAAAACTGCTTTTATTCAAACCAACAAGGCGCAAGTCAATAATACTGTATCTTCATTACCGGTACCTTAAGGCAGTCATATGGATTTCCTGCTTCACCACTATCTCGCTAATACCGGTACCGATCAACTAACAGTAAACTGTAAGCCATTCAGCCTTCTATTGATGAGAGACTCTACTTCTGGGTTCGCAAATATATAAAATCTATTTCTACCGCTTAGAAAGACTGCTAATTTACGGAAAGATAGAAAAATATTCCATCTACGTCTTCAACATGAACCAATTTACAGTCAACCCAGTCGCGAGAAACATGAGACCACGACCCGCGACAATCAAGCCAAAGCACTGAACTACGTTTTAAACAACCTCGTGTGGTTTACGTTTCGATGATGGTGCTTCGGAAAAATCTCTCGAACCCTTGTTTGAGCTACAGTTCGGGTTCAAAACATGTTGGTGCATACGGCCCATAGAGAAATTCCAGCTTTGATCAAATCAATTGGATATCCAAGTAAAAGCCACCCTATATAAAAGTCTGGTAAACACGCTTGAAATATGATGTGGCCTCGAATTCAGGTTGAGTTGAGAGTGTGAGTGGTACCAGTCGTACCACCTTGAGTACACGCTGCTGCTGAGATACGAGACTTCATGATTGTTAATTCGTTGATTACGGACAATCGGGGTAAACACCTGCGGTTCATCGCGAGAGTCTTCTAAAACTTTGGCTCTCGTTCATCCGTTTCGAGGACGTGTTGGCGGTAGGACGTGTTTGCTAGACAGCTCGTCGATTCTTCTGACAGGTAATAGCAGATGGCCGCGTTTGCTAAACATGTACTTCAAGGTGGATATCTCTCTGGTTTCAGAACTTCATAATTTTGATCCATATATTTTGTATTGTGGTATGCAAGAATATAACCTGCCGTTGACACCTGTGTCTATACCTTCTCTATCTATTGTAATATACTACTTCGTATGCGCTCTGGAGCGTCTCTGGCTACCCGCCCGTTCCTACTATTAAGTGCAAACATCTTGGATCTCTCCACTGTTATACTTCTAGGCTCGAACCTTGCGTAGTATTACTCGCTAGCCTGCGTTGAGCTTTGTAAAGGCTGTGGCCTACCAGCCGTTCCTGCTGTTTCGTGCCACATCCTCCATCTCTAGATAAATATATATTGTGCACTTGCTTTTTCATTGCTCTATGTTGGCATGGCTCTCAACCAGACCGCCGATTGAACTCATCTGGCTTGCTGCGAGTAAATTGCGGTAAACAAGATCGCCGTACAACAAAAATTGAGGATTCAAAATTTCGTTTTATTATTCTTACCCGATCAAGACAGGCGATGTGCGATGCAATGCACCCTTTGAAAACCATGGCATTCAACCCACTGTACAAGATACTACACCAGGGTGAAGAGTCTGGTCTACGTGTTCACTTCACAGACAACAAGTTCTCTACGGGCTGAGTCCACTCTCCAGACCATCTCCCAGTTGTATGACACTGCAGTTCGGAACTCGATAAAGAAACAGCGGACCGCATTTTTTTGATATTATGTTGTGGACCGGACGAGCCGTGATTTACAACAGTGTTTCACAAACTTTTTCAAGGTTCCCTATCCCTGGACGATGAACAAAGTGCCAGCGCCCTCCGACACCCCTCACCACGCCTATAGCTTGGAACACATATTCGCATCTGCGATTGGCAATACTGGGAATTTATGTTCTATTTTGGTGCTATGTGTGACTAAGCTAGTCAACTGAAAATGGGATGCATATATCTGCTCACATGACATGACTGTACTTTTAACGTGCCTGTACTCCAAACAAAGCAACACATATTATATAACGTTCATGTTAGGTTGTGGACCACAACACTAGAAAGTAGGGATGCTGTGAACGAGGTTCACGTTCGCCTTCTGTGTGTGAACCTCAGAAATTAAGAGGTTCATGTCGGTTAATGTTCACAAACGATTAAGAGG
>ATSW01006507.1:0-17786 GCA_000444245.1 Botryllus schlosseri
GATTTACTCACGGCCTATGGTAGATCAACGATCAACATATTCGCGATCCCCAGAAAAGAGCAAACGATCAAAAGCTTGAGAAACACTATCTTGGACTAAGCACCCAAACGGCCTTACCGACACTAAGATAAATAGGGTTCTCTTAAAATTGTGTTTACAATTAGTCTTACGACAGTAAATGATAGTTTATTTAGCATAAATAGCAAAAATAAGATATTGTTTATGTTCATTTACCAAAAAAATTTCAGTTCCCTTCATGCCTTCAAAATTCCAGACATTCAGCCATATTTCAGCATATCCTCCCAGACGCAGTTTAAACAATGAAATTCGGACATGTTCGGAAATTCCGGACGTGGCAATCCTAAACTATATGGCTTGTCGCCAAGAGAAGATCTTCAATTTAATTGTATTTCAAACCTGCCTAGCAAATGTTTGTTGACAGCTTGCTTTGCTGCTATCTTTATTAAATTGTAACGGTTCTCTTCGTAGGGCGTGCACAGATGTGAAGTCATCGAATATTCTAGCCATAGCGGCGATAATCTCAACTATGTATGCGATATTCCTTGATCACAATCATACAGTGCTTCCATGGGCATTCTCGAGCTAATATTATAACATTTTGATGAGCTAATGTCTCAGATGTACGGGCGAATGGCAAGCAAAAAGCGTCGTTATACATATACTTAGCAGCCTATAGCAGTGGTTCTCAACCTTTTTGACCTCGCGGCACCCTTTGGAAATGAAAAATGGTGCGCGGCACACTTGGTTCTCAACCGGCAAACGGCACCTGAAAACTACCAGAATAGCNGCACCCACAGTCGTACAGAAGGGTCTCTGACGAAGTACTTCTACCTTTTCGGAGCACTCAAGTAGTATTTTCTCAGCTTATAAGAAGAAATTACANAAATTTGACACGGGAATCATTTTCAATTCTTCCGCAGCTTTGGTCCNAAAGATCATTTTACAATTCTAGTGCAAGNCGAAGAATAACTTTCTCCGCTTCCGCGTGAGGATTTGAATTTTTAGCTATTACACCTGCGCTCACATAACTAGCCTGCTGCGGTCTCATTGCAACTTCGGTATGCGCTTAAATACTATATTTCATAAGATTTGTTTGAAAACAAACTCTGCCCACTACCGCATTGTCGATGTAATTAACCAACGCATCGAACAGGCCAAGCACGATCGCCACTAACGAATACGTAGGCTTAGAGGCGTTTACAAGGAACCAAACGCATTTCCACGCAGATCGTGTAGCACGCGTGAGCATAGCGATACCTCAATACTTCTACTGGCAGGGGAACAACAACAACAACAACAATCATTGGGTTATAATTTTCATCTGAACAAGTTATACACAATGTACAATGCGATAAGACACAATGCGATGTAATGAACCGATAGGAGGATGTCGAACGACACGCACCAGTAGCGATCCTTTAATCTAACATCCATCTAACAGCCACCCAAAGTTCAATTATACTTCCAAAAAACCGGGATTATAACCGCAGCGGCAGGAAATTCGTTAACTGATATAATTAGATCAACTTTACTTCTATATTATCAAATCCGTCGTCGGTAACATAACGTTGCGCTCCGAGCCTACATTTTACCGGCAGTGCCGACACGCTGCCTAACAATCGCAATGTGGAAGTCTATTGTTTGTAATTTCAACTTGTAAACTTGAACATCACTTCCAAAGCAATTCATTTTTTCTCCGTGATGATTAGGAAAACGATGAGGATTTGAAAACTATACATTGTCATACAGGCGCCGCCATGTCTGCTCTTCTCTGCGTTCAATCGACACATGTGCAAAACTCAAATTCAACCATCATGTTAGGCGTCTAGGCGATAGGTCGGGTAAAGCGAATTCGCGGTGAATTTGATTGCGGGCATGGCAGCAATTTTGATTTGTCAAATGTAGGCCTACTGTACAAACTTCACTTCAAGCCCGCTTTTATTATTATTGATCGTTTGCTATAGACTAGAATTATTTAGAGCATAATTTCAAAAATTTCGAATAAATCTCTCGCGGCACACTTGCGAGACGTAAATGGCATACTGGTGTACCGCGGCACACCGGCTGAGAACCACTGGCCTACAGTAAGGGTCTCGAACACGCAAACCTCATATTTAGGTGCAACCTGATCTTTACTCGGGTATTAAAAGTAATATATATTATAAAATTGCTCCAAAAACCTGAAATTACTCATTAAACCTCACTATCACATCACTTTCAAACACTACCATGCGGATGAATATCAGCAATTACGTCACATTGTCTATACCATGATGATGAAACGTGACTCGTAGATGACTCGAGACCGAAATTTGTGACATGGACTTAGACACCACCTCTCCTAGCATCACTCGGAATCAGCAGACTGACTCGGTGACAAAATGAAAGTGACTCGAGTTGACCTATGTTCAACTTTACAACTTTTGAATTAGAACACTCTGACTTGATTACAACCATGGACGTAAAAATAATCGCTTGTCGCTATTTCCCAAAATTCATCAAAAAAAACCAAGGACCCCCACATGCTTAATCAAGGACCCCAAAGGGATCCTTGGACCCCGGGATGAGAACCACTGCCATAGGAANTGGTAGTACGACGTTCCAGAATTCAGCTGATTTTAAGTATTGTTNATCCGCTTTGCACAATCAACCGACGGCTTCCAAAACACTACGTTGNGTCACGCTATTTCAATTACGCCGGAGAAACAGATACCGCACCTCGTGAGTACTGCAAATTGATAAAATACTTTTCGAAGTCCTGATATATATCGTAGATCGCTAATAGAAATCTGACTGCAGTCAACATCGCCCGAAAATCAACAGAAATATCATAATCTTTACTAGGTATCTGCAAGAATATTTGCTACATGAGCTCTTGATCAGACATGGGGTCATTAATTCATGAATGTAATTGATTGCGATTACGATTACGATTACAGCAAAATCAGGAAGTAGTCGATCACGATTACGATTACGATTACAGCAAAATCAGAAAGTAGTCGATCACGATTACGATTACATTGGAAAAATAATTACGATTACTCACGATTTCATTTATTTTGCTTCTTAGAACTAATCTTAGAAGATATATTGGAAGAAAATAAAAGGATTGCGATGAGATAACAACTTTCTTTACAAAAGATGCGTCATTTGATTGTTACATCATAATGTACTCATTGCCCAACGTTATATGGAACGATTTATCGCACCCAACGATTTGCATTCTTGCCAGGTCCGTAACTGCCGCACCCAAACTCCCCAATAGGGTGGGAGCGAGCCCGAAGGGGACTCAAAAGTATTTCGTAAACCAACAAAAATTTTAAAGTATTTTCGAAAGATTTAATTAACTTGAAAATTTTCTTCGAGCTTCGCGATTTAAATGTCTTTAAATACCTTGATTTTGAAATGCATGCCTCTCCCCTTCAAGAAAAAAAAGCATGCATAATTTATAGGAATAAGCATTTCGGTGCCGGTCATTACCACGCCACGACACACCAAAAGACATGCAGTTTCGGCTAACATGCGACTCCACGAAGTGTGCTATTAAAGAAAGACCTTGACCGAAATAGTCCTGTCCTTCCAATCTGCGCCCACAAAGCAAATGCCACCCTGGGCACCCACAGAGGAGTAAAGACATGCCATTTTGTGTGTGCGTCTCACGAAATTTCATCTGCTACGTTTCGGCGACTACAGTATCTTTTGATTATATAACAGACCGGAGGCCACGAATTTACAACAAACAATGAAGTAAATAGAACAACATACCAGATGTTATAATTATGAATTACGTGCCCCGAGCTATGCAGGTAAATCTGACCATCGGGGGCTGAGATAGGATTAAAAATCAACAGTAATTTAGTAGTGCAAATACCAATATTATCGCCGAAATTCAGTATTCAACTTGAAAATTGACCACCCTGGGGACCCAAGACCAACGATTAGAGTTAGGGCGAATTGCTGTTTTGATCCTGATTCTATTGCTACAATCCACGCTAATATTGGTATATAAGCGGATGGCTATGGCGGCAGGTTCAAATGCTGAGTTAAGAATTGTGAAATAACGATTGGCGTCCGTTTCAAGTAGAGTCGTATGAGAATAAGATAATGTGAACATAAAATTTTGCGCTCAACGTACTACAGATACTGCAAGCTGCCGTTACGAGAAACGGCAAATAACGGCTTGGTTATGATACGTATCAGCAACGTTTTATTCGACGAGTACAAAATTTTAAATCGTTGTTCAGTGAACGTACGACGTACGTACGTACTACATAGGCCTACTACTCGCCAACAATCAACGGTCAAATGGCGTTTAACTCAGTATAACCAAACTTCAACACATGACATAAGCTACTATTTGAAACTATAGGCAGGGTGGTAATTGATATCCTGCTGCGAGGTAGTGGCGTCCGGAGCTGGAGTGATATAGCCTACAGCACGGCGGGGGTTCTTACAATCACAATATGATGTACAATGTGTACATTGTACAACTGTACATCGAATATCTATTTACTATGTGTGGCCTGGATACTTTTGACGCAATGACGAGCAAAACTAATACTTATGACGTAATAATGAGCAGTGGCGTTTGAAACTTGGACGTTTGTGCTATCACTAATCTGGTATAATTTAATATATCTTCCTTGTTCACGAATGTTCAGTTTATGTCATAGTCATTGTACAAATAGAAAGTAATCGTCCTTTCACAAAGAAATCGACTGAATATGGGAAGTAGTCGATTACGATTACGATTACTTCGGACACTATAATTGGTCATGCTTTGAAACAGGATTGTGAAACTCTGGTCGAAACTTTGCAGAAAAATAAAGAAAATGGCCACATTACGTACATCCATATATCATGCCGTAATTTTTTGAGAAACCATGCGAGATCCAAGAAACGTCCTGCCTCAAGCACTAAACAATCCAGTAGCAAGAGAGTATCGACCAGGTCAGATCAACAGTCGTTCGACTTTAAAAAGCAGTGTTTTTATTGTGGATATAGTTGTATGTTTGATGAGCGTCACCCTCATCGAAATAAATTCGAAGAGGTGCGGACAAAATCGTCAGGAATATATTACGTAACACTCGGTTTATGCCAAATTAGAGACGATGAACTTGCTAAAACTGTTCAGGCACGACTGCTGAGTGCACACGACCTGGTGGCTGCTGAAGCCAGATACCATGTACCATGCAGAACAAGGTTTGAAAATCCTGCTCAGTATTCAACACATGGTCGCCCAACATCCACTGGAAAAATGACATTGTTTAATGCTGCGTGTAAAAAAATGGAAGATGATATGGACTTGTACACCGTTGCAGAGTTTCATTCCATGATGCAGGAACTTGGGGAAGATGTATATTCATTGAAGATGACCCAAATAAAAAGAAAAGAAAAGTATGGAAATTCATTGCGCTTCGTCGAAAGAGATGGCAAGAGCGCATTGTTAAAACAGCAGCGAAACTCATAAAGGATGCTATAAAAAATCATGAACACGAGAGCAGTACGTATCCTTCAGTTGAAGATATTCTTGGCACAGAAAACCCCCATGTACCTGAATTGCTAAAAGTATTCATGAACGAATTGGTTAAGGCTCCAGTTAAACAGGTAGCATTATCACAAGCCTTGTTTGCTGCAACCCGTACACGGTCTTTAATGCCACTGCAATTTGGACTTGCTATAGCGACTGACAATCACCTTTCTTCAAAATGGCTGAACACTTTGCTGTCAAGGTTGGGATTTGCTGTGAGTTACGGCGAGGTAAGTGTATTTGACTTTTTCTCATGTCCATGTTAGGGTTCTCTAAACATATGTGGTTCTCTTTTGTACAATGCTTTTACTTCATTTAGTACATTAGGTTACAGTTGACTGTTTTTCCATTATAGGTGATTTGTTACAAGCAGAACGTTGTTAAGTATGATTCTGTGGAAGAGGTCAGCATATGCCCAGATGGAACAGCATTTTTGCAGTTTGTTGCAGACAACACAGACCATGATATTTGCACTATAGATGGCAAGAATACCCATCACTGACTTGGGTCTATCGCAATTGCTAATGGTAATTTCACCATGCAACAAGTTGGAAGGAATAGGATTCCTCGGGAAAAGAAAGACAAGTGGTCTGAGGTCCAAGCTAATGTCGGGATCAATATCGTAGAATACTTCGCGCCAAACGTACCTGCTTTAGCGAGAACAAGCCTTCGACCAATTGTCCGGGTGAAACCTTTTTTATTGTGTTCTTTTTCAAAAGGACCTAGACGGTTTTTTGACCAGGTTTTTGTTGTGTTACTAGTCTTTTTGTTTGTCTCTGTTTAGAAGTAGGGTTAACATACTGATAAGTATAGCATTGGAATCGTTATTTGATTGCAGAATACCACACAAACCATATTGTTTTTCATATTTACTTTCAGGAGGAGCTTCACAATCGCTTTATTGGAGTACTTATTATTCGCGCATTTATTTACGGGCTGCGATACAACTTCAGCAGTTCATAAATTCGGCAAGATATCTGTATTTGAGAAGTTGAAATCAAACAGCTTGCGAAATGTTGCCGATGTTTTCTACGAAGACGACGTGTCTCCAGACCAAGTTGGCAGGGCTTCGATACGGTTCTTCGAACTTTTAAACTCGTCTACGTATACTTTACAGCAAATCAGGAAACAGAAGTACGTGGAAATGGTCATGTCTAATCGTTCTCACGTTGATCNATCCAGCTCTCCTTCCACCATCANCACGAGCTGCATATCACCATGGCCTTNGAGTATATCACCAGCTGAAGGTTTGGAGAACTTTAAGCAACTCAGATTTGAACCCGTTGTTATGGGGTTGGCAAAAGAAGGATGACATGTTTTCTCCAGTGATGACGGATGTAGCTNCTGCACCAGAAGATGTCTTGAAAATCATTCGATGCAGCTGCAAGGGATCATGTAACAGACGCTGCTCTTGTCGGAAAGCAGGATTAACATGCACATCGTCATGCAAGGANTGTTGCGNAATGACATGCACAAACACTNCAGTCGTGTTTGATGACGAATTGGAAGAAGAGAGNCATTGTACGGATGAGTTTGCATGATTTTGANGGAAATGTGTTGATGTTTGATTANAACTTATAACTGTAAATATCGTTTTTACATCTTTATAGTTGGTTTNACTATGACCTTGCTNATAGAAGAAAAACCCTTTGTTTCGGTGAAATCTCGCCTATTATCTCCGTATCGGTCAACTTTTACCCCCTTAAACGTGTGATAAATACTTCTTAATAAAGTTNTGTTTCATTTTTTTGCTGTNCGATTGTTAGTTTGCTTTGNTGATAGCAATNTTCCAATTTATAATGTTGTATTCTGTTATTAAGGTATCGTATTCATCGTATTTTAGCTTATAATTGTATTATAATGTTAGGCAAAATCGTGCTTAATCCCCTGGCACGTTTTTGGTCATAACTTTTTTTTCCCAAGGTAAAAAAAATGACAAAACCCATCATTGAAAAGCTGATAAAATTATCTTTCCAACGGTATATAATACGTCTTTATAAGAATTTTTTCTAGGTTGAACCCAAATTCTACAGGACTATTACGATTACTTGCAAATGCTGTAATCGTCGTAATCGATTACGATAACTAATCGCGATTACTCCCCATGTCTGCTCTTGATGCATTCGATAACATTCGGGCGGCAATTATGTGCTATGCACAGTGATGTCTGCATAGTCGACCATACTAGGAGCAACCTGTTTCTAGGGCGCTGTTACAACTAATTTGTCCAACTGGACATAATGTTGACTGCGTTCTGTAATTTTACGCCCTATGAGTTTGAACAGCTATCGGTTACGATGAATACGATCGCTGTACAACACTGAAACGAGGCTGACATCACAATCTAAAAAGATAGTCTACCGTACAAAGGCTTTGCTAATAAACCCGCCGCTATATTGGTTTTCCATATCTCACAACGACACGCTCAACTGCTGCTTTAAGGAGCAACACTCCTGCAATTCGTTACGCTCATTTCCAATGTACTGCATAATTGCTATGCGTCATACTACACACATACACAACTATAGTAATGGAGATAGACCGATTTATCTCAATGATCGATGCACCAGTGAAATATTATCTATATTTCGGTAAAAACAGTGAAGGATAAACCAGAGGTTCTCAACTAAGGAGCCATTCGAAATGCCTAAAGTAGGGATATTGTGAACGTGAGGTTCACGTTCGCGTTCTGCGTGTGAACCTCAGATATTTGTAGGTTCGCGTCCATAAACGAACTGTGGTAGGTTCTGCAGTTTGAACCTTTTTCATGTATTACAATTCTTCACGTCATTATACCGCCTTTGGTTTAAATTCATTGCTTTTCAACTTCGGACCACTCTCAGCATGGTGCTGGCAGCATGAAAAAGAAACTCAGCACTAAACGAGCACACATACCTTGGCAATTGCAAAAATTATTTGCTCGGAAGTTTTCAGAATATTCACCTTTCCTTTGGTGAATCCTTAGTGACTCTCCGCTAAGACCTTTTTCAAACAATAGCTAGAACGAAACACATGGCATGTAGAAAGTCAGCGAATTGTGCATAGTCAACAAATTAATTATTTACATTCACCTTTACAAATTGATGCAATTGATATCCTTATTGTTATATAAGAACCAAATCCTTCTGATAGGGATGTTTGTGTTTGTATAACTTGTTTTTGAGATAATATCTGGCGAAAGTACAGAAACCGGTGTTTCACCTTTAAAAATACATCTATGCGGTCTAACCGAGTCGTCGTCGAAATTTTAGATTAGTAATGGAAGATATTGATTTTGTGGAATTGATACAGCATTTGATTGTTCCAGTTGATACATTGGGTGACGTTGAAAAAGTCAGCATGCACTTCAGCATTGTGGCATAATATGGCCCGGGTCGTCGATTTCACGGAAATAGATGGTTGGAATTCGCAATATGACGTCACGTGACGTCATAGGTTCACGTTTGCGATCACACAGAACCATTCAAAAAGGTTCGCGTTCACACGAACCAGATACGAACTACCCTCTAGCACTAAGGTGCCGCAAGATAATGGCTATTTGCCAATGCGTTCTGCATAGTACATTAATATTGAATAGAACACGAATATTTTCGGCTGACACTCGTCAGGGGTGCGTTTTGTTCGTGCGTTAGATTAGTTCCACAGGATTGATCACTGCTTTGGGAGGCTAATGTTGTCATAAAACAGTGGTTCTCGAACTTTTTTACACACGCCACTTGATGACAGTGAAACATTTCGTGCCCTCCTTATCGTCATATTAAAAAATATTACAAAGAGCCACCAGAATGCTTGCAATACCAACGCACAGTTTGATACCATGGAAGGTCATCACTAGGGTAAGTTTTTGTTGCAGTCAAATCCGTGAAAAGATGTACTTATTTTATACAAAAGTTGCACTAAAAAGTTGCATTTATGGACAATTTCCTTGAAATTATTAGGGTATAAAATACTAGAATCGATCCATATCCAAGCACTCTAGCAAAACTCAGTGTTAGCGACTTGAACAAAATCAATAGCATGAAAAATTTGACCCGGTGAAACATAATTTTCAGCGATCTAGCCTGAATGTATGTCAAATCAGAAAGGACCTCAAAAACGACAGTGAAATAATCAAGCCAGCTATTCACATTTAGTGCAAAATATTTCCAGTAAAAAGTTAGTTGTATGAAAAATCGAAAAAAGTTGCAAAAAGTTGCAAAAAGATTCATAAAAAATCGAAAACGTTGCATTACAAAAATGGAGAAAAGTTGCAAAAAGTTGCAATATAAGGTTCATCCAAACAGCTTAAAACATCATACCACATAACTTATGAGTATTTAGGAAGCTGCCGGAAGCAGTAAAAAAGAGTTGCAAAAGTTGCAAAAAGTTTCCCTAGTTATCACTGTTGTGATACTTCTCAAATATGGAATCTGGACTGTACTACACAGAGCAAAAAGAATAAGCCGGAAGCAAATCCAACTGAGCGCGAAAAAATTTTCCATTGAATATTTTGTAGAAACTATCATGTATATTGGTAGCAAGTACTATTTTGGTATCTAATATCTTCTATTTCCTTACTTGGGCTTGGATCAAACACAGCATCATTGTTATGGGATCGAGTGGGCTATCTAAAGATGTCGACATTTGTGGACATTTATGCAATTGCGATACGAAATAACCAGGTTAATAAGTTCACAAGTCGATTTGCAATATTTTACCGGCGAGAGGCAAGGTTATAGGCCTAGTAATCAAGTTTCCGAAAAGTTTGCCAGCATACCGCTATGTTTTCCTTTTGGAATGCTCAAAGAGGCCGAGAGATAATTGGGTACTGCAATAATGCGGTCAACTACTTTGTTTAGCATGAACCCTTAGGGTTTTAATTGTGTAAACCAGTGGTTCTCAAACTGGGGGAGGGGGCATCTTAAGAGGGCGCGGATCCGCCGGAGAGAAATGATGTTTCTTGACTCTGAATGAGTTCAATTTGTACATAAACTTCCAAGTTCCAACAACGGCAATAATCCTAATTTATCACGATGTAAATGTCATAGTTGCGTCGTACCGTCCATTTATCAACGCTAGATTTTCACTGATACTGGACCTTACAGCGATCAGAAGTAGAGTTACCATACGTCCTCTTTTAAGAGGATTTGTCCTCGTTTTTCAATAAATGAAAAGTGCCCTCGGAGGACGCCTAACTGTCCTATTATTTTGAATTTATCCTCTCTTCTAGGAAAAGTATTAAAATGCGATCAAAAACTCGACTCTGACGCAACGAACGTCAGAGTTGGCGAGGCCAACAACGAAAAATACGGCGCAACGGGTGGTTGGGTAGTAGAAATGGAAAAGTTGACCTTTTTTTGGTCAACACCACACATCAAAGTAAAAATGCGGGCAATTCGGGAGTCGATTNAAAGTGNTGATCTTTTCTTTTTCGTCAACGCAGTAATATTGGTCGAAAAGTTTACAAAATCGCCAGTTTTTTCTGCCTGTCCCAGAGCTTTCAGAATTTTTGAAAAGAAGTCCTCTTTTTCGGATCTCAAAATATGGTAACCAAATTAGAAGATGTCTCTGGATTATGAGTGACTGAGTGAATTCGCGTAGCTCTAAGCTAATGCTATTACGGTCTGTCTGTTAAGCACNTATGAAAGGCACACATTTTTNGATAGATATGATATTTCCTTAGAAGGTCATGTCATTTGCAAGGTATAATATGTCTTTTGAATCCAAGAAACAATGATTTAAATCGAANAGGNTTACAACGTTGAACTCCGAGTATACTACATTAGGACAAATATTGTAGAATGCCACTCTCGAGAAGCCCATTAGCCTATATGGCAGGGGTTCTCAAATTCCCTTGTATAAGGGGCCACATTTTAACAGCAAAAGACGCGGCGAGCCGCAGAGCAAAATTGCCATGTATTTGTGGGCTACTCTTAAACCTAGTTTTTAATGGTGCTGCGAGGACTAACACCAAACACTCTTAGCGAAAAGAGTGTGTATACACACCCCAAAAGATGGTACACGAAATCATAACCTATGCCACCCCGCGGGTGCCTACGGCTAAAAGTCACCCATTCTTTGGGGTGTACATCGACTATTCACCTCACCCATTAAAATTGATAGGGGTGTAATTTCCATATTAACATTCTACTTGGAATCCTGTATCTTCTTTCAAATCGCCTACTATTGCAAATAAACAAACTTGATTGCATATATTCGATATAAATTGAACCATAATAACATCAAATGGAAACGTATTTCGTGCAATGACAAAAACAGAGATCCCAGCGANGGAGAAAAGAAATCCACTGAAAATACTGCTCGAAGAACGTTGCCCATGTAATACTGGGAAGGCGCCTGATCCAGGTTTTCGCNAAACGCTCTTTACGACGATGGTTGAGTCACTATCTNCAGCAACAACTTGCGGCATCATCCTGCAATCAAGATACATATTCACAACCAAATTAACAGGCACATATGCTAACATATGTAAATTGGAATATTGATAACTAAANGAAAAACCACAATAATAGAAGCCTTTATGAAGTANATGTATTTTCACAAAGTACTTACAAAAAATAAGATGTTTCAGTTGCTAANGGATTGCTGTTCACACTGTTGCCCGAAAGGGTGAACTTAATGCTATAGGAAACATATTCACACACGATTACTGTATGTGTGGGCAATTAGGCATCAAAAAGATGGAAATGGAAAAAGGAGTGCATCAGTGCATATGGTAGNATTTGTTTANATTGATCAAAAGGACAGCTTGATAAACTTTGGCAAGGCTATGTTTGCCTCTTTATATTGGTAAAAACATTGAAGGCCAAGCTAATCCGTGCAATGTTACACACCGAGTTAACCGTGGTAGTGTGCGTTGCTACTCAAGCAGTATATGTGAATTTCTACTCAATGACAAGTATATAGAAGTGGCAATGTCAAATCCATGTCCAAANTNCTTCAAATAAAAATAAATATATGAACAGAACTCGGAGAAGAAGTTTCAAAAGAAGTTGTCTGGTTNATGGGTCACANACTCTTTTGTTCTTTGACGTATTNCTTGCTGTTTGGTCATAGCTATAACCATTGTGATGTCATCAGAGCTGGTCAAAGTACTTACCATAGGTACTCAAGTAGANGTAGAAGTCACGGCGTCAATTCCTACTCAAGTAGAAGTAAAAGTAANTTTTTATAANTATGTAAAAAGTAAATATTCAAGGCCTAGTTTTTGATATCAGTATCAATTTAATACTATTTTCTTCCTTTCAAAACATCTCAAGACTGCGATACAATGAAAAGATAGGAAGGCGTCGAAACGACTTNNAGTAGTCTTTGAGATCATACACCCACCTGGACCTNGGCGATGTAAAGAAGAGGAATGCACAGCACACTGAATGAAAAATAAAGCGACATTGAGGTTGTGAAGCATATGAAGACAAAAATCTTTAGCATTTGGTGTGCCAATGGTTTGGAAAGAGCCACATGGATATGGAAAAGATAGTTACTTTCGCTCATGTGTTTTTATTTTGGATTCAATGTCAAAAATCAGCATAAAATTCAACACCCTTTGACTTGCACAATACGACCGATTCCTCATGGGCCAGATGTCACAATTCCATTGCCCTCAAAACTTTTACCAACAGTTGAAGAATATTCTCTCGGTGAAGAGTCTTTGTCGGAAGAATGTTCTCAGCATGAGTGTGATGGTGATCAGCAGCTATATGAAGTTGAATCAAGCTAAACTAAATATATTTGTCATAAATTTGAATTTGCCAAATTAATCTGCTAGTGTTGTAGGTTCCAGATTAAAAGTCAAATATATACTTGGCACTGATACCACTGTTGCTTGGTATATGTATCGTGATAGTGAACACACACGCTTCGTTGCCTCCGAATCCTCTTTAGTCTATTGTGTCGATGTTCAAGGTCTCATAGAGTAGGGCTACCATATATTTGTAGCACAAATTCCGGACGCTCTTTAGCGACCACTAGCGGATTTCAAAATGAGCTATCAGCACATTGTGAATCAATATGACGTCANACCAGCAAAGCCTTGTGTATCGACTAGAGGTGGTCAAGATCCGGTTCAGGAGTATGTGGTTGTGTGTTGTAAGTTNTAACCAGGGCCGAAGCCACATTTTTCAGCCCCCTTCCGCCCAAATAAAAACTGATCNTTAGCCCGAAGTAGGGTATTTAATGCAACTTTTGAGGGCCTACTATATGCATCTGGCCGTTAAATGATTTGAATGAATTATGTCAATNATACTGGNTCTTCCATATATTACTATATAATTTGATCCTCTCTCCGCACACATGATCAGAGTGAGCNGTAGAGCTGGTGGAGGATGACTTCGAAAATGCAAGGAGCGTAATTGTACATCGTAAGGTCATGTCCAAACGGNTTANGCCGACTCTATGAATATTCCATTATCTTGTAATTGCGATTATTTCTGTAACTGAATGTTATTTTTATTTATCTTTGACCGCAGCTTTTGCGAGGGTGGCAGTTTCCATATTAAAACCAATATACGTGACACTACATCGCGCACAGCGCGAAGAAAAATTTTATGTAGCATAAATCTGCCCTAAAATAATATTGTTATGTTGATTTAGGAAAATATGATGAGTATACTTCAAAATTCCGGACATTTAAGCATATTTGGGGAATTTCTCCCGGACGCAGTTTTAACAGTGAAATTCCGGACGTATGGCAAGCCTATCATAATGTGGCCTATGAACCTACTTAACGTTTTATGTATTGAGGAATTATTTAAGGAAAATATTTCGCACTGAAAATCTAAACATTTGTCAGAAATGTGCTGGTTAATACAGTCATTTTCCAGAATCGCTTCGCGGGTCGGATGAAATCGTCAGGCGGGCCGCGGGCCGCATGTTTGACACTCCTGCCCCAGAGGAAATAATATACCCCAATTTGAAATCGCGCATGGGAGACATGTTTCATAGAGCTGCGTTGTGTACAATTATTGTCTTAGCGTTCTCCATGTCATATACTTGCCCGTAAATACGTAGCTTACTAATATTAAAATTGAATTTTCTTTGATGTGAGACACGTGGTCGCGAGATACCATTCAAACTCAGATTAGGGTCGCGGTCCAAAAGGTATAAGAGCCATTGATGTATAGCTTACTATGTATTCGTAATTTGATTCAGAATATATAGCGACTCTGTTTGTACCTCTTGTACACCTTGCAAAATACATTGATTTGGATCATGAGACTTGACTTAACTCGAGTCACTTCCCAAAATAGAGTAACTTGGCTTGACTCGAGTCCCTTTCTAAAATCGAGTGACCTGACTTGACTTGACTAGAGTCAAAATGTTCAATGACGAGATATGACTTGTCCCTCGAAGGTAGTGATATGCTCCCAACACTGCCATACTCACCATTGCATTGAATTGTGGATGTCTTTAGCTCATTTAAACCATCTTATAGTGATAGGCAATGACCGATTTGGTACAATGAAGCGATGTGGGTGGAGAAAGTATGAAAATTTTATAGTAATGTATGGAAGCAGCAGTATTATAGACTGATTTCATTCACAAAATTCAACCACCAGATGCGTATAAAAACTATTATGTATACAGCAAGGCCCCAGAATCGATTACCCTACGGTGGGCTCAAGATATGTGTTTATTTGGACGGGAGGGGGCGGAAAAATGTTGTTTCGATTCTGGTTGCAACACACAACCATATAAATGCACCGACCTAACATTATGACGGCTCCTGATCCGGATCGTGACCACCTATGACCACCGAGCGAGATAGTGTAATGGTGATGCGTCTGGCTTCTTGATCGGTAGGACGTGGGTTCGATCCCTGGCCCAGACCAAAGACTTGATAACTGATATCTGCGGCTATCCTGCTCGGCGCCCAGCAAAAACGGATAGCATGGAGAAAAACATGGGCGTGCAGATCGACTAGATTATCGCATCTCCATCGTCGAAGCATCTAGATGGTGCAGGGAAAAAAAGATCATCTCTCTCTCTCTATGGTCGATACGCAAAGCTTTCCCATTGTGACGTCATATTGAAATAAATGTGTCATACTTGATTTTGAAATCCACTAGTGGGCGCTAAAGAGTGTCCGGAATTTACTCCGCAAAAATATGGTAACCCTACTATAGGATGACGTCAACGTTTTGATTTTCTCCATTTCCGCATACCATCGCGGCTTGCATGGACAATTTCAAATTGAATTTATGCAAACACTACATGTACACTGCAGCAGTCACTACATGACGTCACATTAGTTAAAAACAATAACAGAACTATTTACAGTTTCATATTCATTCACCCCAACCTCATCAGTTGAGAAAATATAGGTTCAAGTGGACGACGTCAGTTATATTTTGTTTGTTTCACACATCGGGTATTTTGAACTCAATTAGTTAGATTCAGAATCTCCTGCGAAGCTGAAAAACCCAACATAGAATGACCACAGACATCTACAAAATTATCATTAGGCCCATTTCAGAATATTCTGCGAAACTTCATCTCCGAGTAGCACCAGGACGGTGTAATGCCAAGTAACGCCTGATTTCTTGAAGTTTCCATTCAGATGACTGCGGGCCCATGTGCCATACCACCAGCCTCCTTCGCGGTAAGCAACGCAATTTATTGACGAATCGTGATCCCCGTCTTTCGTTGAGAATGGTAGGTCCTTGTCAAACGAGAGAGCATCGTNGGTTATATTGCCAGAAAATCNAGATAGAGTCATTTTGTATTTTGTGGAACCTGATCCGATTTGGAAATTGCTGAATAAAAGAAACTGTGTTGAGTGCGAAATNAATTTAATAGTTAGGATGCTTGAAATAATGCNATANACAACAATTTCAGATCAATAGCAATCGATGACAGCGGACCAATTCCTGTTTTCAACCATTTTATTAAACTTCGTCACTTCGCAGTGTTTCGGGCATACATGGAACGAGACAGTGAGGCTATCAGGCCTGTGATAGAGATTGCAATAATACTTTTATTATGACTTTGACTTGGTATTGTCAGCCTTATTGAAATGACGAAGTTTAAACGGTGTAGCTATAAGTTTCTAATAAAATACATTTCACACTTAAATCAGCGTCAAGAAAGAGGCAATAAACTGGCAGTCGGGTAAAATACAGGAAATATAATTCACAATCTATAGCTATCGTCACAGTCTATATCTGGAAGAAGGTTGCATTTAAAACAAATGGCTGTTTAAACACTTTGTTTAAAACATGTTTTAAACAGTGTTTTAAACAAAGGCCTTTAAAAAATGGTGTTTTTTTAAGTTGTATAATTATGCCACAATTGTGTAATCACTTTCCAAAAAGCATGTTGTATGAGCGTATGAAATATTACCACTCAATATAGC
Organism: Botryllus schlosseri; assembly: GCA_000444245.1. Taxonomy (NCBI): domain Eukaryota; kingdom Metazoa; phylum Chordata; class Ascidiacea; order Stolidobranchia; family Styelidae; genus Botryllus; species Botryllus schlosseri. The sequence continues at coordinate 16,905 of ATSW01006507.1, forward strand.
CGACGTATACGATCTGGGATGGTTGGAACCCTAAAAATAGTCGTTTCAACAGCTATAGTACGTAGATATCTCGTCAAAGGAGCCATATTTACCCTATATTTTCAATTGCCAATGTCAGTCAACTATGTCGTCACAATTGAATATGCATGACGTCACGGCTTTCAGAAAATACACGTTTTAAACAAGGGCCTTGTTCTACACGTGTATTTTGTAAATTGATTTTTGTTTTAAATGCAACCCTATCTGGAAGTATCATTTGTAGTGCTAACGTAGATTCATCGGAATCGATACAAAGTTTGTGGCTGTTTCTTTATAATGCACTATTGTATTGTTTTTCCATGGATTCCAGTTGGAGAGTCTCTATAATCCTCTAGCAAGCGAATTACGAGTTACGAGCCATCTAATGTTATTATATGGATGATAATTATGACAGATCTTTTTCCGATCAAACAATATTGTTATTTTCTTTAAAACCTTTCTATCAGTCTCGTGATCTGGATATTCGTATCTAACTGTCTGCATTGGGTCTTGTCAAATGCCGGTGAATTTTTTTACACTATGACAGGAAGAGTGATGGAATGCTACGCATGCCGTTTATACAAATCAATTGCATCCATCGGCGTGGCCCATTCCAAATTTGAATCAGCAATGTAGCACGAGAAATATGGTGGTTGTGATCCTCACAGCTCAATAGTGCCCTTGATAGCGACTTATTGAAGTATAATCGCTTTGTTACTAGTAATATGACTAGGTCTGAGATTGGAGTTAGGCTAGATTTAAGGATATATTGTACTACAGGGTAATATTTGTATTGTGTTGCGGTGTATAAATTTATGTAATCATTCAGGTGATTGTAATTTAATGATTTAGATTGTAAGTTTC
>ATSW01006509.1:0-14579 GCA_000444245.1 Botryllus schlosseri
TCTTATTTTTGGATGTTTTCAAATCTTATTTTTGGAGAATCTCCAAAAATAAAACCCAATATCCAAAAATAAACAGGCCTGACCATCAGTGAATACAAATATATAAAGCTTGACAATGACACTATACTTTGTGTGATTGGGCTGAAGCTGTAGTATATAGGTGACGTTTTGAATGCTCTAGGGATCGGCGGAATCAGCCGGTTATGGTTGGTCCTTATCAGATGCTTACAACAAATTGAATGCACTTGTAGGCGTTGTTAAAGTCCTCAATGATAACGCAGAAAAGAGGTGGTAATGTACGCACACTCGCACAGGCTGGGCTGGATATGGTATGTCAAAGTCCTTATTGATCCCGCAGAAAAGAGGTGTAAAGAAAAGCACAGAATATGCTGCATATAGTATCCAGCATAGTTTGGATATCATATCCAGCATAGCCTTGCTTACCTTAAACCTCTTTTCTGCAGCATCATTAAGGACTTTGACAAGTCTTATAAGTGAATTCAATTTGCTGTAAGTATAACTGCCAAGCATAACCGGCCGATTCAGTCGATCCCTAGAACCTTCAATACTTCTTTATATACTACGACTTGGATCCAATAAGATCACACAAAGTATAGTGTCATTGTTAAGCTTTATATATTTGTATTTACTGATGGTGGATCCGTACTGAAACGGTGAATTCGCTCAACACTTGCATAAGCGCCTTTGTTTTCTCTCGATGAAAACACGACATGCAGGCTTCAGCCGTTTCCTTCACAATGAAGCAGTCATGCTGTAAAAGCTTCTGTGAAACAGGTGTTGTTTGTTCATCATGTATTTCGTACCTCAACATGTCCTGAATTAATCTTAAATCATCACCTGCCAAACTACTAACAATGCGCACTCAGAATCCCCGCCGGTAGCAGACTTCTTGAACACCTGATCAGCAAGCTGCTGCTGCCGTGGTCATTGAAGCATAGTCGATTAGCCAATCAAGAGCCGTGGTTATTTGATTACTAGTCTTCTCGCCGTTCTATGGTCAGTGGCACGCCCATTCTTAAGCAGCTACTTTCAAACGCTTTGACCGAAATCTTAACGGCTTTCCTGTAAGCTTCTTTCAAGCTAATTGTTGTTTTTTATCAATAATCTATAGAATGAGACACAATCACGGAGACTTTTTGAGATTTTCCAAATTTTGGACAACCCTAATATATATATATATATATATGGGAAATTTATTCAATTAACTCTGATCGCTGGTAAATTGACTGGAAAAGGTCATTTATTGGAGTAGGTGCTCGGAAAACCGGTTTCCGCGTCTGCTTACCGTTGAGTTGAACTTTTTTACTCAACTTTCGCGTCATTTGCAAAATAAGCAGTCTTCACATGCATTTTTGCCCGTAGTAATTAAATAGTGGAAGATGTGGTACCAGTGAGACACTGGGATCGAAAATAATTGTATAATTCGATATGATAACCCCATGATTACACTCCGTAAATTTGTCGACAATTGGATGCTGGCAGAATCTTTCCTCACATGCAAAAAACTTAGACATCCATGAGTTATGGGGTCTCCGACAGATGTTTTCTGTTTTGGGGTTATAAAATATATTTCGATAGACGCAATCGTTTTCCTTCGTAACATTCAACACGAACGAACCTACAATAATTTTTATTGTTAAGTGTAGGGCTTCTTCCAGGCTATATAACGGCACATATTTTTTATTCAATACCATCCTTGGGTGGAATTTCTTTTAATTCAAATGCATAATCTATTCAGTCGAGGCGAATGATTCCATAGCTAAATTAAGCACAATAGTTGAACTAACTAGTCATGCAACAAGAGGAACACGCCTGCACACATAGACACATTATTTAACAATTACCTATAATGTTTTATCGCTATAATCTCTATTTACGGGCAATGTGTATATACCCTCGAATTTGTAAGTTTGTGCTTAAATCGAAACGTGATTTCATGGCAACATTTGAGGTAATATTTTTTCTAATTTCTCGAAAGTTGCTACGAAACATTATTTTTCAGCTTGCTGTAGCTTAGATTATTCTACACCGCAAGAAAACTTGAAATATTCACGTTTTTTAGTGTATGCCTCATAGGTTCCCAGGTCGTGTTCCTTCCGACCCACCGTGTTGAGACCGATGATACGTTGGAGCTACAAATTTTGAACGTTCATAGATATATTTTTAATTGGTGGATTTTCATTTATATACATCCGTAAGTTGAGCTTCTATCAAAGTCATAAGCCAGCAAAAGATCTGCTCGAATCGGCTGAAGATTAGGGGGCCAGATATCATTTTGCAATTATTGATCCATCGGTTCCGCATCTCTCCTATATTAGGGTTGCCATACGTCCGGCCTTTCCCGGACATGTCCGGAATTTCACTGTTCCAACATGCGTCTGGGAGGAATTTATAAAATATGCCAAATGTCCGGAATTTGGGAGGCTTGAAGTAGACTCATAATTTTTTTGAGAATAAATATGATACATGATATTTTCTTCGCGCTGCGCGCGATTTACCATCACATTTTTTGGTTTTAATATGGGGACTATGCCACCCTCGCAAAAACTGCTATAAAATATGTATATAAAGCACCTTTCATTTACTGAAATAAGCCTAATTGTAATCGCAATTATAGCAGAACAGTATATTCCTAGAGATCGTAAAGGTCGTTTAAATGCTTTATTCGAAGATGCTGGTTCCAAACGTGGGGTCCTTTGCCCTTTATTCCGCGGTTCGCGAAGATGCTGAACGTAATTAGCTTCCGAAATAGCTCGTGATTAAGTCTGCGCAAAGGTGCTGAGTTATTTTCGTAATCAGCTCGTCAAATTTTGATCTTGGCCACGGAACATTTTCAAATTGGAGATCGAGTCGCGACCATAAAAGGCTGGGAACCACTGGATGTGGGGTGTTTATAAAGCTCCATGTTGCACACAATCTTATCGGTGGGACATGAAGCTGACTTGACGATATACAAGTAGCCTACGCTCTGTGTATTTTCGAACTCATCATCCTCCACTAGCTCTACCGCTAACTCTGATCATGTGGGCGGAGAGTAGTAAGGGGCGATTATGTAGGCGGAGAGTAGTAACTATATAGTAATACATGGAACAACCAGTATTATAGACAGAATGCATTCAAAAAATTTAACGATCAGATGCATATAGAAACTAGATTGATATAGCAAGCCCCTCCCCCAGAAGTTGCATCGATTACCCTATGGTTGGCTCAAAATCATTGTTTATTTGGGCGGAATGGGGCTTGAAGTATGTGGTTTCGGTCCCGGTTACACAACACATATCCACATACTCCTTAACCGGATCGTGACCACCTCTGTTCTATGAGCAAAGCTTTGCTAGTGTGACGTCATATTGACAGACAATGTGCTTATAACTCATTTTGAAATCTACTAGTGGGCGCTAAAGAGTGTCCGGAATTGGGGTCACAGAATTATGGTAACCCTATCCTATATCTCACAGGACGTTTTAACATTTTCGCCCCCAGCGCCCCCCAGCGCCCCCTTTGGTGTTTTCGCCCCCTTTTTTCTGAAAATCGGTCACTGCATGGGGGGCAATATCGCTCACGTTGGGTACCACTGAGTTACAGGCTACGTCGCAAGCACTCCAATACAAGTGTAGGTATTCTTAACTTGGTTTGCCTACGAAATTGAAAACCGTCCAGTAGAGGTAGTAGCCTAAAATCCTAACCACTTGAGTAAGTAGTGGAAGTACGCATAAAAAGTAAAGTCACTACGTTACTGAGCAACATGTTATGTAGCAGACTCAGGTAAACCTTCTCGAGATCAGTCGTCACTGTTGATGTTAATAATAATAAACACTCAACAACAGTGGCGCTTATCGCCTGTTCAGGCCTTGTGCGTCACGGCAGCGCATTTGGTGCAGTTCCGTTTCGTTGGTTTTTGAGGACGACTTTTCATTCTCGCGCACTGCCACACTTTCACTTACTCTCGATTTTCTCGTGTCAAATTTCGGGTCTCAGCTGCTGACTTTGAATCTCGGCTTACTCTTTCTCTGGGCGTTTTTTCAATACGCCAGGAGTTATCTGCAGGATTGGCGATGATGAGCCCAGATAAACCTCCGACACATAGAAACATGGCAGAGCCGAGACTCGAACCAGCAACCATCGGTGCCGTGACGGTATCGTTTAGCACACCATGCGCCACTCGCTTACCCCGTATATAATAAAAGTGCGCAAATAGTAATTCACTAGCGCTGGTTCGAGACAAAGTTACTGTAAAATGTATACGATTAGTTATAGCCGTCGTTAGATTACCACGTTTTCACAATTGCATCGCAACGACTAACATTAGACACTCACTGGACTTGAATTTCCTATTGGTTTATTTGAATTATTCCAAGATAGAAAAGGTAACAATTCTTCAAGATTTCCATCCGTATTTATCCGTATTTTCGTCCGCTCTCATCCGCACCACGGTTGCCATCCGCACCACGGTTGCCACGATCAAACTATTTTCCCCATGAAGAGCTGTATTATTAAAATATTTTGTAAGTGGAATCAAGAGCTTGAGCTTCACTGATTTTTAATGATCTCCGTCGAAAGTCAATTATCTGCATCGATATTTATTTATTTTGTGATTGCGTATCTGTGATTAGGATTGCATTTAGAACAAAAATCAATTTAAAAGAAACATGTTTGAAACACGGCCCTTCTTTGAAACATTTTTATTAATATTTTTTAGGCCATGACGTCACGAATATTCAATCGTGACGTCATAATGGATTGGCATTGACGATTGAAAATACAGGGTGAATGTAGCTCCTTCCTTTGACGAAACATCTACCTACAATAGATGAACAATAGGTGAACCGACTATTTTGAGGGTTCCAACCATTCCATATCGTATACGTCGGCTACATCAGGTGGTAATTGTCCGTTGGTTCCTACAAAATATGTCTTGTAAAGTACTTACATAACTATGGTATATAATTTTACAACTAAAAAAACACATTTTTTAAAGGCCTTTGTTTAAAACACAGTTTAAAACATTTTTAAACAAAGTGTTTTAAATGAGCATTTGTTTTAAATGCAACCCAAGCTGTGATGCAATTACTGTTCAGATAATACACATCTCAAGGAATGTCTGAGCAACTTCACAAGGACTTCAGTGGATGGTGAGCATCAATTTGAATGTATTGCCGATCCAATGGTTCGTACCGGATGTTGCTATGATATATACCACGATCACAGTCACTCGATATCGCCCACAGTGAAAACCACTCAGGCTCGTAATAAAGCCCCTTGATCAATGAATTCACATTATATATATTCAAAATTCAGGACTATTTTGACGAACGAACGAACGAACGGACATACCGTATGTCCGTATACTTCATAGTTTGTTATTGTTGCCATTGGTACAATGCGAATTTCATGGTCTGTGGTTTTGATTGTTGCGTTATACTTTGCCTTTTTGGTTTTGCTTTTAAATCTGTTTAAATCCCGTTATTGTGCCGTTAACTCTTGAAAAGAGGCACCCGAAAAGTCTTCGAGTTCAATAAATATTATTTTACAATGGATATTGTATTGAAAGCTATATTCAAGTTAATTATATACATCATAACGTAATGATGACTCCACGCAAGTGCGGTTTGATAACTCAAATGCTGATAATCGGGTGTGAGGGAACAGTAATAATGTCTGAGTGCGCAATCCTTGGAACTAGTACAGGTAGAACTGCTATATTTGACGAAATCATTTTAAAATAAATTACGCGGTACGATATACCCAGATATTGCAGCATGCGTTTGTACTTTAGGCTCGATATCGTGCAGGCAAACACTCAAAAATAATTTGGCACGCAAATTCACGTCATTCCAGTTATACCAGACGTTTTTCACGGATGTCTTTGATGTCTTAAATAAACTACACCGGAAATGATACAAAACCGAAATGAGCGTAATTGACTTCCTAAGCTCCACTTCGACTGCCTCACACACGCGATGGATTTGGAATCTCAGTCTGCAAGCCCGTCAAAAAAGTCCACTTGTCTATTCGGAATGACATTGAATACCACTAATATTGATTCTGCGACTCGCGGCGTCATCAAAATCTAGTAAATTGACCCGCCAGCACATTTCAGTTTAGGACCCCTGTGCAACAGAGTTCCAATTTTTTTCAGCGCTCCTGAAAGTCAAAGAAGACCTTCACTTCTACAACAGGGCTACAGAAAATGGTAAGTGAACTTTCAGTGCGGGCAGATTTCTCAATTATACGGTTCGGAATCTCTCACACATTTATGTGACAGTGTCGACTGCTGAAAAGTGCTAGTGTAAAAGGCAAATAACGCATTAGACTAACATATTATGATGTGTATCCGTGTGCGCGTTCAAAGGTCCTTTCACATACTTTGTCATTATAGCAAAAGACCGACAATACCATGATCGCGGGAATATTACCGAAAAAAATATTACCGTGAATCACGATTAAATATTATTGATCCAAATTAAATCGTCCGCGTTTACAGATAAATCTCGTGTATTCCTCACAACAAATAGGCTACGGAGCAGGACTAACGCCAGATTACTACTAAAACAAAGAGAGCATGGAAATATGCCAGCTTATATCGTCGTTAGACGAGTCACAGCGGTCTATAACTGTATTGTACCGGCCAATTATCGTCAGTCGCCAATTCTATTGCTTGCGAATAAAGGTGTTGCTGGAATAGAACCCCTGTGATCCGTTATGAAGTATTCGAGTAAAAAACAAGAGCATTGCTATTGAGGTAAAATTTGGCAATATTTTCACTGGTCCGGCCCGTGAGCGATCTGAAGGGATGCATCCGGTCAGTCACGCCAGTTTTGTTTGACACCCCTGCTTTTATCGGTCTAGTTCGATCAGTACAAGGGTATCTGACAATATGAAAATTATCGTTTAGAATTCATGAGTCTCAAGAAAAACCTCAGCAACATTCAACAGACTACAGCGAAGGGTGGGTACTAGTTCATATTCTTACAGCTCATGATTCATGCTGTCGTCCAAACTACTCACTACTTAATGAATAACGCGTAAAGATAGTAAATTCTTAATAGAGCAATCCAAAATTGATTTTTAGGGAGATTTACTGGTGACTATTCAATAATATTAGAACTAGCGATCTGTGTAATGAGATGCTTTCGAGTATAGCCTAGTTGACAACGGAATAATTTTAACATTTCATTGTAACCGTCTAATTGACCGGGGGCTAACTTCAAACTTTCTATTGAATTTTCAGACCTCCAGATCATCAACGTGACAACTGCCAACGGTAGGAACTTGTCCAATAAGAAAATGTATCGCTGATTGTAATGACTGTTTACTGAAGCTGAGAATATAATGACAAATGTATTTCGATCGACTGATTTGAAATAGGATGTATTATGGTCTCATAACCTGTAGCCTCTAGTACGACAAATCATTCATTTTATCGTGACGTTAGAAAATTTGTTCACTACTGATCACCGATATATTGCTGTGAGCTTTAATTACGTTTACACGGTTAAATCACTCCATATATTCTGACTATAAGTCTATGATAACGAGGCTTTACTGAACCATGTGTTGTGAGCTATTATAGATGATATTCATGGCCAGGCGATGCCGGTTAGCATTAGGGTTGGGACTCCTGGATCAAATTTGAAATGCCGAGATTTTTGCTTCTCAATCCCGGGATTTCCCGGGATTAGAAAAGTACTAAAATGCACATACAAGCTACACAAACAAAATTTATTCCTTGAAATATTGACGCAAAAACACGAGAGCAGCAAGAGTATCATAGTTTTGACCAGGGCTAGCGGGCCAAATTCGTAGTTTCTATGATGACGCAGCCGGCCGCAGAATCAAATAGGGGTATATGTATTTTCATGTAGGCCTTATTTGACGGACCTTGCCGACTGGCATTCCATACACAATGTGATAATGTGATTCACAATTGTAATATTCACGTTTGCCACGGAAAAGTCATATTTCTGAATAGTTTATTAAAAATATTGTTGTGCTTTGCATAATTTGGCAAAATAATGAGTTATAGAAAGTTGGACGCCATGCGAGACGACAAAGGCATCATTTCATCGTAAAAGCAGCCGCGTTGTAATTTCGCAGCTAGCGGACATTTGACATGTGATAGCAATTCAGGTTTTTGGAATGGTTTTAGTATGAATTTTAAGTTGTCAAATCCGAAATAAGAAAATTTGTCGAATACTTGAAAGTTCAAAATGCCGACACGGGCTGCAGAAAATGTTCTCGCTAGCCGCGTGTCTGAGACCACTGTTTTAGACAATCAGCCAAGATTTGTGACACTCCTTTATTACCAAAATAAGAGATATGGCGCTACGTAAGCCTTGGTAGATGCTGTTACCAAATCCTGGGATTTTATTGGGATAAATCCCGGGATCCGGATTGCTTCACAACCCGGGATCCCGGGTTCGGGATTTCCCGGGGTCCCAACGCTAGTTAGCATACGTAGTCGAAATAGGACTAGTTGATTTCAATCATCGCAGCATTGCTTCATCATTTGCAATAGTCACCCAAATTTTACATAGGGTTATTAAAAATCGAAAACAACCTAAACTTCTGCAAGAATACCAAGGCAGATTGTACTTGAGCTATGTATTGCAGATGTCTGACTTTTCAGCACATAATCTTCCAAACCTACTTGTCTGTGGCAAAGTCTGCAGTTAACTACTGGAATGAAGTTGTCAAAAAGGAGTGATGTCGCAATTCGATGCAGTGCGACGTACGAGGTTATTACATCAAGAGAACCTCTTTCATCTTCCTTATCATGGGCTTAAACTGCTCTGTAAATTCACAGTCGTTAAATGGGATTGCATAGGCACATCGTCCTTCGCATGTCATACGCAAAGCGTGTAATTGGTTGAAATATTCATTCCTTTAATGGTGTGACCCCACTCCAATGTTTAGAGATTTCAAGTCTCAAGACAAGCCTGAGCAACATCTCTTGGACTACAGCGAATGGTATGTACTAATTTATATTTAATGGGAATTATCACAGATGTGCGGCTTGTTCTACAGCCTCAGCCGCTCCATGCCAGCCTTAGTTCTTCTGACACTTTTTAAGTCATTAATCCAGTCGAAGTTACAATATGGCATCCTCTGTTGGGGGCTGCCAGTAAATCTGCACTCGAGTCACTGCAAAAACTACAACATAAAATACTCCGTATAATAGTTAGGGCACCAAAGGGGCCTGGTTGTCCTTCTAACGAGTCGCTGCTGAAGAGATTCGGTGTCCCAAATATAGAAGATATTCGGAAACTAGAAGTCGCCAAGTTGATGTATCAGTTTCACTGCGTTCATTGCCCCGAATATTTCAATGACTTCTTTACCTCGGAATCAAAAGCGCACAAGTACAACACAGGCGGGTCCACGTCGTCCAAATATCTTATGATCGACAGAAATGATCATCGCTCTATCAAATATGCCGGACCGGACGTGTGGAACAGTATCCCGCCGGCAATCCGACAGTCGACGAACATAACCACATTCATGTCGAAATATAAGCTATTAATACTGAATAAATACTAGTCCAACCTCAAGATTACCGGACCACAACCTGACCTATCGATCTCGCCCTCCATGACATGCCACCGCAATTTTGTCGCTTGCTTTTTTTCAATACTACCCTCTTTTACTTTTCATTCCGTGTAGATGCCTCATCTTTACATCGCCTAGGCCAAGGTGGGTGTCTGATTCAATCGACTACTACAAGTGGCTTCAACACCTTCCTATCGTTTCATTGTATCGCATTTTTGTGGTGTATTGAACCGATAAAATTGCCAATAAACCAATGACGATGATGATGATGATGATGATAAGATCCTTTCTGCTGTGTCGAAATTTCATCCGAACTGTTTATCACGTATTGAATGATCTTCGCCGTCAGTGCCACGAATGAAACTCCTCTCTTGCGGCAACTGAAACATAACTCAAAATATCGTTTCCTCTGCATAAATTGACTTAAAAAAAAATCATAATTTTTGATTTCACGATCAGTACGATGTCATGTCTTCTAGCTGTAACGAAAAAATGATTATAACCTTTCATTGCTACTAAAAAATTATAAAGAGCCTAACCTTGTACTTTTCGATCTATTTCTAGGTCTCACGACCTTCAACGAGACAACCGCTAACGGTAAGAGCTTGTCAAATTCGGAATAATATATAGTTGAATGATAGACGGTTTACTAAAACTGGTATTGGAAAAGAAATGAAATCCAACCAATTGCTATGTCTGTTATTCAAACAATGTATATGCATAATATTACTCAAAAGTTTTTGCAAATACAAATGACACTGGGAAACAACTTTGAACAAATAATTTGTTGACTTTGATTTTGCACATGGTTTGTGCTAAATTTTACGTTCTGATTCCAAAAATGACGCTGGTTTTCTTCTATCACGTCAAGTTTTTGCGCTACGACATATGCATAAAATATGCAACTTTTCACCAATTTAGCCATATTAATTTTCCATACCATAAGAAATCCACACTTTTATCATAGAATAAGTTATATGGCCAAGGGCTGAATTTATTGACTTGGAAAAAAGGTACTGGTATCGATCAATACCGATGGTTTCATCAGTGTTTGGTTAGAGGATGCAAACATCCGAGGATATTTCAGACACAAATTTGATGCAAACTGCAGGATATGACAAGAAAATCAAACATTACATATACTATCAGCTATAGTTCCAATAGTCGAATTAGCTTATCCAGTGTACCTTGAAACTCCTCTGCGCTCGATAATTTGGATCAAGATCTTAGGGATAGCAGGCCTAATGAAGAAGATGTTGAAATCGAAGATGATTCAGAACGTACAGTTGTCCATTAAAACAAGTTAAATGATATTACATAAGCTTCTGTACATGGAATAGAAATATTCGGATTCGGCCCGCATCGGGATTTTCAGCGGCCCGCGGACAGCTTCCGGTCCTACATAATAATGTGGCCCTTGACCCGGGTCTAAATACATTTGCTAGCAAACCTTTTTGACCATAAACATATACAAATAAAAGCGACATTCCAATGTAGCATATGTTCACTTGCAGTCTTTCATAAGGGTTTGTACCAGGGTTGTAATGACTCGAGTCAGACTCGAGTCGCGACTTTTTGGTGACTCGACTTGACTCGAGTCATTTCCCTAAAAATGAAAAATGACTCGACTCGACTCGAGTCAATTTGTGCATTGAGTCGACTTGTACTCGAGTCATTGCGCATGACTCGGATAAAGTCATATGACTCGAGACTGGGTCTACCAAGTCAGGCCTTTTATTGTAATTTCGAAGAATAGTAAAGTTACCACACTATAACTATTTCGTCTATCGGTACTGGTACTTGAAAATGCTGCCGGAAACTGTTACAAGTGAAGAAAATTAGTATATTATGAATGCAAAGCTTTTGATATCACTGACCAGAGCTGTGAAAAGTGGGTTTCCCATGACTTTCAACTCGTAACTGAACAAGTGAACAGTCAACACAATGATTCGGACTGGGACTCGAGTTAAAATTCTATGACTCGAACTCGACACTCTACTCCGTGACTCGGATCGGACTTGACTCGGGGATTAATTACAAATAATTCGACTTGACTGGAGTCAAAACTACAAAATTGCGATTGACTTGTGACTCGCAGAACCTCGTGACTTGGTTACAACCCTGGTTTGTACCTTCAAAGAACTTGTTGACAACTTTGATCGCCCACAGCTACTGAAGTACATTACGCTAATAAATTCTTCACGCTTAAAATTTTCATTAAATACGATTTACTCCTTGTATAGGTAGATAAATATGTGATCAATGTATCGATTCAGGAATACGACCCGCCAAGTAGGCTACCTCATTTTCCCATATCCGGTCCGCTGACTGGAGAAGCTGCCCGCTCCTGCACTAGCAGATTGAGAAAACCATCGGTCTACCTTATTTCTGGTTATAAATAGGTAGAACTAACTCGTAGAACTTGAACGAACATCAACACCTCAGCAGTACGCTTGTATTCAAACTGTTTTGAACCATGCCCATCGCTTCCATATCAGCTAATCGACTTGACGTTTGTCTATGCCTGGCAGTTAAACGCAGTTTAAACGCTGCTTCCTAGACAGTGCTATGCTAGTGACGGTTGATTACGTATACCTATCGAATTCAACTAAAGTGTGGTTTTAATTATGTCAATAAATTGTCACGGGGGCTTTTGACGTAACATGTCGGTACAAATGACTCTGTAACCAAAAGTAGACATATGCATTACTGGGATCAATGATTTCCTGAGCGTCACTTTCCTTATCCTTTAACAATGTTGCAAATCTTATTTTTAGGGATTGCACATTTGAACGAAATTTTACGTAACATCAACAGGACCACAGTGAATGGTACGTATGGTAGCTTGAACGATCAGAATCGTTCATTATCCTGTGCAAAACTATTCGAACTTTGGCGACATGCTGACGAATAGATATGCAGCCTACTGCAATAAACAAACATGAACAGAGAGAACCATTTATATGGTTATTCATTACATCTATGATATCAAATCCTTTTGCATTTTCACATAAGCATCACTGATTACCATAGTCTTTTGACAAAAAAATATAATATGCATTAATATTTATGTTTTACCTACTTTCACATCTGTGATCACAACTACCATTCAGAGATTACAGACATCAAACAAACATTGAGCAACTTCTCAAAGATCTCGGCGGAAGGTGCGTAACAATTTACCTGTAATACCGATCCAATGCTTCTTACTGGATACTGATGAAGTGTAGGCCAACTGTTGTATGTGTTGTGTGAGATAGGTAAAGAAGCATGGTTGCAGTCACTCGATTTCGCCCTCTTTATGAACCACTGGTCAAATAATTTGGCCATTTGCTGTATTAAGAAGAAATATTACAAGATCTCAACTTACTTACATGCGTGCACTGACAGCTTTCCACGCTGCATCAAATATTGATTTCATGTTTTCTAATGTTTCAGACATGATCAATTAGGCTACAGATGAAAATAGCATTTTAATTTAAAATTTCTGGGTTCATTAGAGTGCATGAGATATATATAGAACGATGTGAATATATATCACGTGCATCGTAGAAACTATTTTTTTCTATACTACCTCTATTCCATAAATATTTTGACTCGATAAAATCACATACCGCGTCTACACTGCGCTGTGCATATAGTAATAATGCCTCCCCTATACCCATTTAATATTTAATATCATAGAGCGGTATATTTAATAGAAAGTTTCGATTAACCACTGACGGTCATTTTTAGCCAAAGTTTTGTCGCCGCCGATCTTTCTGTCACCGCAATTTTCTAGCGGTATGTTGACCAAACCTTCACGTCGTTATGTGTTGGCATCGAAATGAATTTTTCATAGGCCCGGAAACGCACGTTGCAAACCCCAAACACTAAAGCAGTGGTTCTTTACCTTTTTTCCTCCAGCGCCCCCTTTCAAAAATTATCGCGCTCCAGCGCCCCCCAACCTCATATTGTAAGGAATGTAATAAATACAATGAGTAAGAGCGAGGGCCGTAACAACACTTCGTCAACCCCCTAAAACGATTGCCTTGCGCCCCCAAGAACCCCATAGCGTGATTTCGAAGGCCAGCAAAGTTTGTGTGGCCTGGTCGCCCTAGGTACCAAAATTTTCTGTAATGCATGAATGAATAGGTGGTATTTACATATATAAGTCGCTATAAACTCGTTATCTTCTCAGCCCACGTAATCAGATTTACCAGTAGCGCTTAGTGAGCTGTTGTATGCGAAAATAAAGAGCACGTAATTATTATTTAAACATATTCGGGCGTGCCCGTAGGTACAATTAATTCGTTACCAGGGCCGTAACAGCAGTTCGTCAGCCCCCCCCCCAAAAAAAACGTTGATCTTGGGCCCACATCGTTGTGATAAACCAAACTTCCGTGGGGCTTCGCCCCCAGACCCCANTCGGCTATCCGCTATTTGCTGATACTAGTCATCTACATTANGTGTCCATTTACTGANGNAGCTANTCTCGCCTANNCGCGCGAAGCGCGAAAAATTTCAGTAANTAATCATTGAATTGGTCAATATGATCGGNAATTGCATNTATATTGAGATCAATTTTTATCCTCTCTCTGCTCACGTAAACAGATTTACCGGTNAAGCTGNGCGATGTGTGATTGAAAANGTAGGACCCCTCAATAATAATTNTNNATCTTGGCNTATACCCGTTGGCAGGAACGAAACGGNACNTCGTCAGGCCCCGTAAAAAACTTGGGTCTTGGACTCCCATAGGGTGATAAACCGACCGCCCCCNATCACGTTGTTCGCTTTTGCACGGAATCAGCTGTNCTTTTTGGGAGCCAGTGCGAAGCGCGAAAACTTTCGATAATTCATGATAAAATTGGTCAGTAAGATCNGGAATTGCNTATATATTGCTATCAATTTCTTGTCCTCTCTGCTCACGTTACCAGATTTACCGGTAGAGCTGAGTGAGGTGCAATGTTCCCTCTAAGCTGCGCACGTGCGCAGTGCTGACACGGTCTCTGCGCACAGAAAATCTACGTTGC
>ATSW01006511.1:0-15369 GCA_000444245.1 Botryllus schlosseri
AGTCTGACTCGAGTCGAGTCATGACTCGAGTCATTACAACCCTGCTCAATACTGGACACTTGGTGTCAATACTAAATGCTCAATATAAATGCACACCAAATGAGCTGTCCAACAATGTCTCTGAACTCGCCGCAAGTTTTTCAAGTATAGAGTAGAGACCAGTGGTTCCCAACCTTTTTTAGACACGCTCCCCTTTGTGATAGTGAAAAATTTCGCGCCGCCTTATCGTCATATCACAAAATCCAACCGGAATGCTAGCAACCCCAACAGATTGCTTGATGGCATGGAAGGTTATGATTGTTGATGAGAGAATTCAAAAATATGCAATTCGATCTATATATAGAGAAACACGCGTGAATTTGAGGTAAATCGCGCAGAGCGCGAAAAAATTCAGTTGANCGCTTCTTCGTGNCCCCTTTCAGATGCTTTCACGCACTCCCAAGGGGGGCGCGCCCCNAGGTTGGNAACCACTGGTATAGACTATATAGAGTTGAGTTTAGAGTGGATGCAACAGTAGAGTATATAATTTTTCCAGCTCCAGCCGACGCCAATTTTCGTTCCTTCAAGACGTTGCTNCGGTGTGCGTCGGTAAATAGGCCTATGTCGACTAGGATGTTTGGCAAAAGATTCGGTGAGTAATGGATGTGCAATGGGCACATAGANCTACATCGATAANAAGCAGTATAAGTCATACCAATGTATCACGCTGAGGAATTGTTTGACAGTAGTAATGACAATCCGATTATTCGACAACAGTTTTTGTTCCAAGAAATTTGGCAAATATGAAATACGTATTAAACGGTTGCAGTGGTGCGGTTGCTACCTAAATGTAGACCTCTCGCGACCCATACTTTATGGAATCTTGTTCTGTATCGTAGCTTATCAAATACATATATATTTCTTGTTGACTTTGCCGTCTTGCACATGGGGGAGATAGCGTAGTGGTGAGCGTCGGCGCCATCTATGCAGGCGGTTATTGATATGAACTACACAGGCGGACCTCTGCAGTCTGCATCCTATCTAGCTGAACTACGAAAACTAGGATTAGCGAGTCCCAAACATCTCTTCAATTACATACACCCCTGCTGTCAAGAACGAAGACAAATTAGTGACGCGTCACAATCTGCATTGAGGCAACAAACCAGGGGTAGCAGTGACACTGTAATCGTGATAATATCAAAACACATGCTGAATTCTGAATAATAAAAAAAGTTCCGGTTACACATTCGATCGAGACCGACATATGTTCACACATCTCTGCTCTGTTGGAGCGTAGTCACTCGGTCCCATGATATCTGAAAATGAATTCACCAAAAATATTGAGCTGAAAATAGTGTTGGTAGTGTGGTGGTAATCAGCTAATCATATTGTGATTGTCGCCGCAGGAAGTGTTCATTTTATAGAGTGGTGGCCAATTAATGAATGAGAAGGGTNGGGGCCAACGATAACACTGGACAACAATTTTGAACGAAAAATTTGTTGACTTTGATTTTGCACTTGGTTTAGGTAAATTTTGGCGTGCTGATTCCAAAAATGCCACTGGTTTTCTTCTATCACGTCAACTTTTTGCTTTACGACATATGCCCAAAATATGCAAATTTTCACGAATTGTTCACGAATTTAGCCATATTACTTTTCCATTTCATATAAAAATCCACACTTTTATCACATAANAAGTTATATAGTCAAGGGCTCGATTGAATTATGNATGAAAAAGGTACTGGTATCGATCTAGGCCAGGCCTGGGCAAAGTGCGGCCCGTGGGCCAACTGCGGCCCGCGAAGCTATTCTGTGCGGCCCGCGAAAGGTTTTGCTTCTTGAATGACTAAAACCATAGGCTGTATCAAATGAACAGGAAATTCGTATACTTTGAAGCCTGTTCAATGTTCATTAATATGCCAAGATTACGTGGCCNACGTACCTGACATACGTGATCCAGATTCAAAATAAAGGCGATGTAGCAAAGTGTGAGTAGCAATTGAAGTCACAAGAAATCACTCTTTCCATATAGTTTAGTTCAAACNTTCCCNGTTGCCATGGTCACATTACGCATTATAAGGTAATAAGGTATGTTTCAATTTGTTACGTGATATCTTTCCAAATCCCAAGTCGTAAAACAAGTCAATCAGTGCTCGCGATTACTATATAACTCATCATATCTATCTCTCCTAAAGAATTAACGGGCATGCGAAAAAAATGCCGAAAACTGAAATTCAAAGAACATTTAGAGTTTAGAGCACTAAATATTCGCATACTGGAGTCAGGGCTAAACCCATCCTTTTGGTTTTTGCCGAAAATGTCGCCAAGATTAAGGATTATATTTAAAGTCGGTCTTATGACAAAAACACGAAACACTCGATCAAGGGAGGGCGAAGTTCAGAAAAACTGCAAGATTCGCTAAACATGAAGGCTATTTAAGCTGCTGCACACTGCTCGGAAGGCAGCGACCAAGAAAATAAGCTTTGTCCTGCATATACATTTCAGTGCAGTGGTTCTCGAACTGGGAGACGTGAAAGCACCAGAAGAGTGGCGGGAAGCCGAGTTTATTGAATAAAATTTTCGCGCTCCTCGCGATATTTCATCAGGTTATAGCAGGGGTTCTCAACTTCCCATGTATAACGGGCCGCATTTAAACAGCAAATGACGCCGCGGGCCGCAGGACATTATTACCATGTATTTTGGGGCTACTGTAGCCCATATTCACCAGCAGTATACGGGCGTCTAGTTCATTTGTATGCATTTTAAAGCATTAAGCATCATTAGTAAGTTTGCAATTCCTGTTTTTGTGAGAATATGTATCTTCCTGCGGCGCAAGTAAATTCCTTCACGGAGCTTGCATTGCATCCATTACCGAAGCGGATTTATGCACCTTTTCAAACCCTTCCACCAGAGAACGGAACTCTTTGTTTCAATGCGTGAGCGAGTAAGGTTTTAATTTGGTAACTTTTTCGTGACAGAGGCCATTATCACTTTGAGCTCTCAGTGATATGAGTAGAAGTCTAGCGTTTCGGGGTCATTTCTGAGCAAGTCAATTAACCCTTTTCCTTTCCGTCCATGGCTGTAGCCCTGCACCAATAGTTACAGAAGTGAGCTTTGTCACGTGGATGTTTCACACTGGTCCCCTCCCCACGTTTTCCTTACCAGCCTTTTTCCTGCAAATATGTCCACTCCGAGAAAATACACCCAGAAAATTAGCTATGCAATGTCTGTGGAGTCGGTGGATTCGTCCAATGCTAGGCTAAAGCAGTGTTGGGATGACTCGAGTCATGACTTGGCTCTTGTCAGACTCGAGTCACCTTTTTGGTATGACTTGACTTGACTCGAGTCACTTTGCTAAAATGACTTGACTTGACTTGACTCGGCGTATCAGAAATGTGGATTGACTCGTGACCCGGAGCAAAATTCACGAGTCAATTTCGAGTCATCAAGCAATCGATGTCGATAAAAATCATTTTATCTTGTATATGTTCGGATTGTACTCGAAACGCTGGTGTAACCCGTGAGAGCGACCAATCATTCAATGATCGTGATCGTGCGTTAAACTGAGCCTCCATTGTTCTCTCACAATATAAATTGATCGCAAACGAAACGAAGTGATCGAAGCTTACAGCTTACGCGGTCGTAAACTAGTACAGTAAAGTAATTTAATAGCAAAATGTCTATTCTGTTCTCTGTTCTTTACTTAATGAAACATTGATTTATTGAAATTGAATTCCAATATAGTTTATATAGTCCTCAACCATCAATGCAGGCTGGAATTGTATCATATCAATTTGTAAATGGGCCATGTATTGCATCTTATCGATTCGTTTCTCTATTCTCTATTTTGGCTGGTAACTATAATCCGAGGCTATGCAATACCTTACTTATATTTTAGCATTTCTACGTATATATGAGCGATAAAGCGCCTTCTTGCGTTTATATTTAACTTTTTATTCGTTCATAGGTCCAGAATCAATGACCACTCAATCTGTATTTCAGACAACTAGCAAAATGCAATGACGTAAGCATGCCTGATACTTCGAAAAGACAACTTGACTTGAATAGTGACTTGAATAGTGACTTGACTCGTGACTTGACTTGACTTGACTCGACTTGACTCGAGTCACCTCCAAAAATCGAGTGACTTGACTTGACTCGAGTCACCTTCGAAAATCGATTGACTTGACTTGACTCGAGTCAAAATGTGCAATGACTCGAAATGACTCGTGACTCGAAGGTAGTGACTTGATCCCAACACTGGGCTAAAGTAGTCTACGCGGCAACGTGTTTCAGAACATGCGATAAAAGATTAACTGACATTGCTGTTACTCTTCTGGTCTACTTTGAATCAGACAACTGTAGCTTCGAAATTTGTCAGGTGATGTTGTCGTTGCCGCTAAGTTCCGGAAACAGCGAATATTCGCACAATATGTTAAAGTTTTATTGAGATCACACCATCTCTAACAGATTTCTTGGGTATAGCGATATTCCAATGCGCCTCTAAGGTCGTCGGCAATTTTAACAATGCCTCGAGATATGGATCGCTGGGCTTGGCACCAATAAGCTATATAGCAACGTTTTTTTTTCTGAGAGCAGGCGATATGTAACTCTAGAAAAAAACTTTTGTAGTATAATTTTAGGCTTCTACGCTTCGTCACGACAGTATAGTTCTTCGACAAATATGACTAATCGGTTTTCCATTCATATCTGGGAAAGCAAGTTCATTTTACCACGCATAGTTATAAACTTAGTTTTCGCCGTTTAATTTCCCCTTCCTTGTTCTTGTTTCTGTTCAAACCATTCGCGGTGAGTGAAGCAGGATTGTCTTAAATCAGGAGTCCTGACGAATACAGGTTCAAAACAATAACAATCTAAACTCGAGCATATATCAGGAGACCTGAACACATCAAAGAATGAATATTCAAACGAAACAGAGACGGTGCGATAAGAAAGCTAAGTAACTAAATTAACATGTAACTATAATGTGCCAGTAGTAAATTCGATCATAATGAAAGATGTCGCGGGCCGCAAAACAGACCTCTGCGGGCCGCGGGTTGAGAACCCCTGGGTTATAGTTTTTGCTCTGTGCATTGTCCGACTTGATATTTCACAATTCTCCCCTCAACAGCCGTAATCGTCCATGCCATCAAACTATCCGTTGGGATTGCTAGCATTCCGCTTGCAGTTTTTAATGTTTCGTGATATCATGATAAAGGGCCCCAACAGTTCACTATAGATAAAGGGAGGCGTGCCTAAAAAAGTTTGAGAACACCTGTTTTTGAGCCTTAATAGAATAAGGTGGATAGGGGTTTAAAGAGAGCTAAAATTAATCATGTTTAATATTGTATCGAATCATGACAGCAAATGGATATTTTTTTAATTAAGCGCCACTTTCTAATTACCTGATATCAACATATTCACTGAGCAGCATTTATTAACAATGTAATTTAAAAATAAAATTGAAATACTCTGAAGAATATAGCTAAAATTTTTACTCGGCCCGCCAACGTATTTCTTTTTCTCGTTTGGCCCGCGGAGGAACATAATTGCCCACCCTTGATCTAGGCCAGTGGTTCTCAACCTTTTTCCCTTCGCGGACCTCTTGTGCATCGTCACGGGCCCCGCGGACCCCCCAAGTTTTAACTCAAATTTAGCTCAATTATCGTCCAACCGTAATCTGTCGTGTGCAAATATTACCTGTCGGCTAGTGATAAAGAGCAATAAGATCACTTGCAAATAACATCGTATTATTCATGTCACATTTGGGAATATTATTAATATTGTAAAGCCAAGTCTGTAGCTGCATTTCTTGAAATCGCAGTCATGTTTTTAAAATCCGCGTCCGGGCTGGTGGTGGCGAATGTAATAATAACGCAAAACGCTTCCGATGACACATTTGGGTATGATCGCAACATACATGACACCAGGATTGATAAACATAACGACCAGCCTAGCAGTTTCTATCCAGCAGCTCATCTTGAAGTGGTTTCGTATGTCACCGGAGAATTTGTATTTTTGCAAACAAATTTCTCCAAAACCCAAACAATTAATCTGTAAACAGCAATATGTTTGTATAGACCAGAGGTCTCAAACTCAAATGTGCTCGCGGGCCAATTTCCTATTTGTTGACGGCGCCGCGGGCCGCCCGGCATCGATAATAGGGAAATTCCATGTATTTCCAAGTAGGCCTTATTTGACGGGACCTTGCAGACCGGCATTCCACACACATCGTGACAATGTGATTTACTGTTGTGAATTCACGTCTGGTACGAGAAAAATCACATTTTAATATATTTGAATAAAATTGTTGGTGTACTTCGCATAGTTGCTGTATATTAAGTTGTGGACACCAAAACACTGTAGAAATGAATCAGGACATCGTAAAAGCTGTCGCGTTAAAATTTTGCAGCTAGCGGAAATTTCACGTGTCACAATTATAGGTGGAATATTTTTAGAATATTACAAAGATTGATCTGATATCAGAGCATTGTAGCAGTAGGCCTACAGCCTAATCGGGGTTTCGGGCATGCATATTGCATACTCCTGATAACTAGGCTATTGATCAATTCATTACCAAAGTCAAATTAAATCAGCGTTAGATTTACCTTTCAATATTGGAACAGATCTATANCANCTTGANTATAATNATTACTGTGCCATAGCAATAGAAATGTCAAATNGNCGAANAATCCATTGGNGTTACAGGCTGTGNAGCTGNNANNNCTACNACTANTTTATACTCGCCACATTTAATTGGCGACGATAACAAGAATAAAGATACCCAAGATGACACAGGNTGTAACTAACTATACATCAAGAGGGAAACATAATGCCAATGTTTGTCATACNGAGCTGCTTAGATATCTAAATACGCAACACAAGCTAAGACCTTTTGATATATTACCATTCCCNATACCAGTTTGATAGTTTGATGCGTCGGCGGTTGTNCTAAGTCACGGGGTTCTGAGTCACAATAATTCNTTCTCTGATTATAACGCTTGGCCCGACTCAACTTAAGTCATTTTTATTTTATTACACATTGCGTCCGCGATCGAGTAATTATACAATCATTCGCGCTTAAGTCCAAATCTCAATTTTCAGTCACGATTCATCAGCGGGTCATGTTTTACAAGTCAGACAAACAAGTAGTGTGACGCAGTAGTTGCTCTTTTACTGCAAGGTAACTTCTGAAAATGATGTAATAGTTAAGTGTGATGAGTGGTTTCTGGCTTCTGGAGTGGTTTTAGAACGAATTTCGAGGTCTCAAATAAAAAATATATATATATTTTGCAGTTAAATATTGTCGAATACTTAAAAATCCAAAATGCCGTCGCGGGCAGCACAAAATGGTCTCGCGGGCCGCGTGTTTGAGACCTCTGGTATAGACAATTGATAATTTGACAATTAAAATGAGTTCGCACAGTAAATTAGTTCCTCTCAGACGGCCATTCCGTTTATGTGTGTCCGAAAGTTTTTGCATTTATGGAGCGAAATTACCACGTGATTTCTTTAATTAAAAAATACAAATTAGGTTTTAAACCATTTTCCCAAATTAGGAGGTTCCGCGGACCCCCTGAAAATGCTTCACGGACCCCTAGGGGTCCGCGGACCCCCGGTTGAGAACCGCTGATCTAGGCCGATGTTTTCACCCATTTTTGGTTTGAGGATGCATTCATCCGAGGATATATTTCACACACATATTTGATGCAAACTGCAGAATATGGCAAGAAAAATAAACATGACATTTAGNATCAGCCATATAGGTCCAATGCCCCATTCAGCTTAACCATTGCAACCTGAAACTCCTATACGCTTGATAATTTGGATCAAGATTAAGATATTTGGGATAGCATAGGCCAAATGATGAAGATTTTGAAAGCGAAGTTGATTCAGCAGGTAGAGTAGTCTATCAACACGAGTTATTGATCTGACATAAGCTTTGGGACTTGGAATAGAAATCTTCGGAGCTTTTAACATCCTTATAACGTGAAAAAAGATTACTTGCAAGGTAGAGAAGGTATCTCACTTCCGATCACGAGAAACAGCCGTTTCTTCGTAGGCCTACTTTCGGTAGCTTTGTGTATTGTGGTGATACTGGCATTGGCATGATACCGTCACCATGGATTACTGGAGGAGTTAGGAATCCCGATTCACAAGTCAAGTGCAAGGCAAATGCCTACAGGTAGCTCAAAAAGGATCCTAAAGTGTGCCATTCTCCAAAACGGCAAAGTCTTGGGTGCAGTAACAATTGGACACTCAGTTAGTCTTCGTGAATAATACAGAAACATTGAATTGTTGCAATATCACGAGCACGATTGAATCATATGTGTCAGTTTTGAAATATGGCTAGTAGTCATACAATAAGGATGCACATGTAACGCTGATACACATGTGCCACTGCCATATCTTTATGACGGACAGCAGACATTCAAAAAAGCTAAAATAGCTAAATAATTTCCCTAAAAACCTTGACATAGTCAGAGATGGACAAGGAGAAAATGTCCTCCACTGAAGATGATAGGGGTAAGATACTAGAGTAGATTGTAACTTACATATGTTAGCTCACTATTGCTCGGGTATCAAACTAAACGACCTACACAATTATAGGTTATTAGCCTAAATTTGGACCCTGAAACTCGTACTTCATTTGTCATGTAGAAGCAATATCAGTTCAAATCAACCAAATAAAGCCGTGCAAATGTTTATTTGAAGTCTATTGATTTACTTTCGACTGCTAATGGTTTTTGAGAGACAGGTTTTATACAATAAACACAAAATAGTTTTGAGACAATGTGGTAGGTGCCTAACCCGGAAAATTGACGTGATACAGAAAAACTGAAGTCCTTTTTTNAATTCAGCACCCAAAAGTTAGTCAAAATCAATTGTCTGATCAAAGTCAACAAAAATAGTGTTGACCAGTGTAAGTTATCTTAGGCCACGAAAGTGTTGTAAACTTCAGTTTATACGGTAAATTAAAATAGTATACTGTATAAATGGTAAATAGTATACCGGCTTATCTGATTCCCTAATTTAATCATTAAACCATAGCTCTTCGATGCACGAATTGAGTGGCCGCATATTGTGTTGGTACATCTATGAATATCTACAGGGCTTGGAAAATGTCACCAACAATGACAGTTCTTCGAAATGATTTTACCGAGAAACGCATGGAGCTCAATTTACACACTTTACAACATCGGATCAGACCGTTTGACCGGATTATAGGAATTGGACATGCAACGCCGAATGATCAGCAGACTCTGAACGAAACAAAGGGTCCGTGGGCGATAATAAAATCTTTGACAAAAGATCCTTACCAGAGTTATGGATTTCGAGTACAGCCAAGTCATTAAAATACAATAGCCATCATAATGGAAAGTGAAAACATTTCGCCGGAGGAAATATTTACTACGCCTGCGCAATTTATTTTCTTGTTAGTTGGAATCCTAATCAAAATAGCACGTTCATTGCAACCATACGGAACGCCTGATGATCACACTAACGGAAGCAATCTTAATCCATCACGGTACGTACATTTCGAAGAGACATCTTTTGAAACCGGCGTCACCGCACATTATAGATCGTATGAAAAAGTCCTTCATGTAATCACTATCATCCTTCTCTGAACGCTGCGGACTTTCGTTGTCTGATGCATGGATGTCTTCGAGTTTCTTCTTCAGTGACCCAATACCGTTGCGACGTTGAATGTGCATCGATCTGTTCGAGTTAGCATTTTTGCACAATACATGTAGGATTAGATACAAGCAATAAAATTCCATACCTGCAATTGCAAGCTGCATTCAACAGAACCAGGAAAAGAACCATGTGGGCAGCACCACTCATTGTTTCCTTTTTTTAATTGATGTGCTTGTAAAATGTCGTCGCTGCTTGCAAAATCACGAGTACTCATCCCTATACCCCGCAGGACGCTTTTATGTACAGATTTAGG
Organism: Botryllus schlosseri; assembly: GCA_000444245.1. NCBI lineage: Eukaryota > Metazoa > Chordata > Ascidiacea > Stolidobranchia > Styelidae > Botryllus > Botryllus schlosseri. Next base: position 9,932 of record ATSW01006511.1, read on the forward strand.
GAGTAAATTGAGGGCGTGCGATTAGACATATATAAACAGTAAAGGTGTATTTTTGTTGCGTAAACAAACACACATTCACCTCATTGGCGGAAGTTTGTCGCCATCCCTTTTAAACCCGAGTTTGTACTGCACCAACGTGAATGGCTACTGTCTCGGTGTTATGGATGGGCTTTGGCCCATCTACCTACCGCGAAGGTATATTAAAAGTACGCTTTTAATTAGATCCGATTCAATATCATTGTTAATAAGCCAACGCTTGACATTGCAATATATGATATTAGTAAGAATGAACATATTCTCTATCGGTGCTCACACTCTCTGTGTTGATGATTAGAGCAAGTCTTGGCATTAAGCGACGATTGTAAACTCAAATATTTAGGAGCCCAAAGCCTGAAAATGCATAGGCCTGTTTAGGACAAATTTCATTATGTTTTAGTCGCAAAGATGCATCTTGCAATTCGATATTGCACCTCGGAGTATGCCTTATAGAGCCAATCTACTTTTTCAAAACCCATTTTCGTGAGAACTTTTCTAATCTTTTGTTTCCATTTCTATCTCTTATTTAAGTATGAAATCGCTACTTGTAGTGTTATAATTGAAGCGAAATTGACGGCATTAAGTCCAGGCCCATTTGACTTGGTAACGATGACTATAATTTGACCACCTCTGGAGGTGTGCCTTGATCCAAGTAAGTAACGCAGAGTTAGAATTGTATGGTGGGTGGTAGCTATATGTTATTTTTGAAACACTTCAAATCAAGCCATGCGAGTTCATAGTCAGTTTGTCCCTGTTTTGACTTGTTCGAATACGCATTCGATCCGGGAAGTAAGCACCGGGAACTTTATTTTGGGTGGTTTCTAACCATGACAATAGGTTACTATCCGCTGTGACGCAGATGTAGACCGATACTACCACGAAGTTGTGACTGATACTACTATCCTGAATTCATTACAGTCGTGACTTCACATTGGAGAGGCGACGTAATTTCATCCATGAAANTATCTGGCCTGCCACAATTTTTGTCTGCCTCGACGTCGGGATAGGATAACTGCGCGCTTTTGACCGGTGTCATTACATTTCTGCACCCCTTAATAGCCCGAAACCATGTTTCCTTTCATGTTGCGCTGTGGCCTGCTCAGGACGACAAACATGACTTGAAACNGGACTAATTTTATCCCATAGAAAACAATATGGCAACAATATATAATGTCACTATATCACCAAANGCATATGATTTCCGCATTTTCTCCGACGAAGTATAGTTATATTCCTGAACGTTTTACAAGCGATCCGGGGAGCGTAACATCTCTAAATATCTCGGAAAGGATCGGTTGACATGAGGCGGCTGATTTCCTGCTGTGCGAGATTAAAGATTTCTGTATCCGGTTCCAATATTCCCCGTCGAATATCGGATCGTATCGCATCCGTGATGTTAACCTAAACAAGTGAATTGTCAGTCAGTTTGACTGATTATCGAATGTCACATTCAATAGTCAGATTTTTAGTCACATTGAATGANAAAATCGATACATGAAACACAAAACATGATTATTTACATGAGATTCATATTGAAATGACGTCAATGAACCCGAATATTTTCGTTTGACACTCGTCAACGATAATCGTCAGCAACTATAGTAGAGAATTGGAAAGAATATTGTATATAAATAATTCTATCGCAATGTTTTTCCAATTATCTACAGTTGCTGACGATTTCCTCTGACGAGTGTCAACAGATAATATTCGGGCTCATTTCAGTTGTCGAGCATGTCCACATTCACATCGAAATACAAGCAATGTCTACTGAATCAAGACTATAGTCAGCCCTCAAGATTACCGGACTAAAATCTGACATACTGACCTCGCCTGCCNACACATTCAGCATTGATCTTTGTCGCTTCCTTTTATGTTATCATTTCTTAAATCCAGTGTGCAAGCCTCTTATTTAATATACTGTACGCCATNTTAGGTGTCTGATTAAAATACTAGCCTACTCTAAGTCGTTTCGGTACCCTCCTATCTTTTAATCGTATCGCAATCTTGTGGGCGTATTGATTTGGTAAAATGATGATGATATGAATATACTTTTCAATTGTANATTGTTCTGTAGTTTTGTAGTTCCGAAGTTCTCTACTTCAAGAAGCTCTCATAAGAGTTACGAAAGATAGTTGAGGCACCTACCATAGGGATATACTATTTGAAGTTAACTTGTGCATTTCAGATATTCAGCGCCTGGACCAGTCCCCGATGTAAGATTTGTCGGCGAATATTTTGAGAAGTGTATCCAAATTTTTCGACTGCACCGGTTGGAATTGAGCCAAATTTGGTTAGCATAGTTTCTGTAGACGACCTAACAATTCCATGGCGTGAAAAATTTTTTTTGAAAATTATTCAGTTTCATTTTATTTTTTAATATAATAAATCCAAATCTTTCATATCTTGTAGCTATGCGGCTACTATTAGGAATTGAACCAAATTTGGTGTGCAGGGTTTTTATAGCCGACTTACAAGTTTTATCACGTAGCCAGTGAAATTTGAAAAAAAAAGATATTTTTCAAGACCCCTAGTGGTTATATGATTAGGATGCCGTCAAAATCGAAATCACAGGCGGCGTATGTGGCGCGTAAAGCTCGCATTAACATGGAGTATGTCAACTGTGTAGAATCATTGTACAAGATGTCTTTTTGCGGAATTGTTTGGGCGTGTCTTGAATGATCGATTGCAACCATTTGGATAGGAAAAGTATGATATCGTATGTGGATGTTTATTTATTACTCACTTTTTATCGTGGACAGCACTGNCTTTTGTTGTGGAATCATGTAGCCCGAACCTATTTTGTGAGGCTATAGTTTCCGCANAACCATAAACTTCACTTCTTGGCTGAAGTANCCACCGCGGAAGTAGTTTTCGTAAAATCCCACTATTTGCGTCCTTTGCACNTGATATAAAGCGACCANGTGAACTTTTATTGACNGCGTTACCAGCTTATGACAACGAATTTGCCGGACTTTCAACTGCGGCCGAGCTTCGGAGCCTTGTCCACGTGACAAAGCTTTTTAATGGGCGTCCCTCATCGTCCTAATCCTCGGCGAATTTTGCAGAATCAGGCATTTCGAAACATTGAAATCTCTCTGACGGTGTCGGTTTATCCCAAGGTTCGCGAGGCGTATTTGCGATCTCTNCATAGCGTTTCGGCGAGTGAACGCCGGCGATGATTGACCGCTAGTTCGAGCAAAAGAGGGCTAGCCACTAATTTTGTAGGGCGATAAAATGACATCTTGATACTGGCGGNTTTTNGAGGCTCAAAATGAAATAGCGAACTAACATAAATATTGCAATTCGCTGCAATTAGAGAGCGAAATATTCTTAATAGTGATTCACAAAATTGTACNAGTAAAACGGTACTAATTGTAGCGCCTTAGCATATGTCCAACAGTGTCCAAATGACGGGCAGGATACAAAGATAACTAATTTGTAACAGAAAATAATGTGGCCAAGAGATAATGATAATGATTGATACCATCGTCAACAATATCAATACTAGTATCANTTACAACGCCATCATATATATGCGTAACAAATCGTATTGCGTTTTCAAAAGTATAGGAAATATTTTTTATTTATATGAATACATTATACAATTAAATGTCAAAATATCGCATATTTCATCGATTTCNGCCATAACGTAGGTCGTAGGACATAAATCAGGTTAATAGAAATTTATGATAATATACCTTTTACTTTCACACCCATTGCAATCGACGACAACGATTCAAATACACAAATTCCTAAGGGATATATATCCCAGCAATGCCGTGGTGTTTTCGTNCACNNCTTCAAGAAGACACAANAGGCTTTACAAGTGAATAAAACTACACCCNTGGGATATATCTCCACAAGGATTGGTGTATTCGACTCGTTTTCAAACACTGGAATGGGTTCGAAAGCAACACTTGCTACCAAAAAGTAATAATGATGCTGGTCTGATTTTAACCCAAGGAAATGGTGAAAATTTAGTCGATAAGCTATTTTCCACCCANCTATTTACAGTGTACGCTACTCGTGAACCAAAATCATGCTTTGAACTAATCTAACATTCAATACTTGGGGTTTCTCCTTTGTCGAGCTCGATGAGCATCCGGCCACAGTATTCTTCGACGGCCTGCTAATTTGTAATCCTGCGGANTGCTACACGGATCCTTGTTGCTTGATTCTTTTCGATACCCAGTGATTTTGCTGCGACTAACATGCTTAACTTAANGATAACTGTAGAATCGCTTACGTTGTCTATCGTAAGAAATGTATTCATGATGCTATCGTTCGATCCNTNTGCTCNAACGNTAACCCAATGCGCCAACTGTAACTTTATGATTGATATACATTTTATATGGGATGTCCCGCTTTCGTAGTCCTGTTGCAGGTCTGTGTGTTTTGAAATGTTAAATTGATTCGTTAGCTTCAAGTATCAGATACTTGGACAACCAGCTACTCCCCGATTTNGGTTTGTTTCGAGGTATTCATGATGTTTGTCGATTCTATGGTCATTTACAGTACGCCAATTTTTTTCATTTTTATTCCGTAGCCGCCAGACTTGAAGCATGGCCCCCTCCAGGCTTTTATAAGACACCACTTACAAGGATGAGATGGCGAGGAGGAGCCTATAGATAAATCTCCAATTCTTAGGTAGGAATTCTGGAGTCACACTCGAAGCCGCAACCCGTGGGAGTTGCCGCTGTGGATTATACCCATACGCCATCTCGCCTAATCGTTTCATTNGATTAATTNGAGCGAAATGTCCGTACTCTAACTCTAATCCACTTANGGAAATGTTTCTATGCTCTAGTTTTATTTCTAATATAATTTCTGTTTTTTCTGAAAATGATAGAAAAGAACTGTATACTGCAAAACAATTCAAGCTTGCTGTACAGACATTTGTCATGGTTATGAGCATGAACTGTAGTTGATTCAATGTCTAAGTTTTCGCGAATTTCTTTTCCGATTATAATTCTTTTCTAATCGTATTTGGAAAATCTGTCCAANCAAAAACAAAAGCATGCACTTTGAAAATAAACTTCTATAAATTGTATATCGGTTAATTTAGTTAGACNTANCTAATATTCCCCACGTCNATTATATTTTGTGGCATAGTTAGAGGTCAATCACAGCCGCAAGAAAGCTACCTTGGAGCCGCATGCGGCTCCGAGAGCCACGNCTGGGAATCACTCTTCCAGATCATGTTNACATATAATGCAAANCCCTTTAANTAAATGCGACAATGTTCCAAACAAGAGTGANTCGTGTGACGGATATCGACCATGAAACGCAATATTCCGTTTGNTTCNNACATGGATGNGNGAATATCANAAGTTTGAGTGGATTATATGAAGTCGNAATGCTATNTTTCCCANNGNCACTTTGCGGCAGCAAACAAGANTTAG
>ATSW01006511.1:15374-29190 GCA_000444245.1 Botryllus schlosseri
GNNCTTTGNTNNTAANGAAAATCAAAAAGCANTTTGCNATCACGTCGCTACTTNTTCTCTNNCANNACTTNCANTTTTATTATGTCAAGTNAAAGGNGCAAANAATCGTCACCGATATCTCCAGATGCTTGTACTTAATGCCTAAACNGAGCTCNCAGTACCTCCACGACNGTATTTATTGAAGTTTTAGAATNACATGTCAAAATATGCTAATACACATCCGAACACGATATGAAATTTAGGTGGCGTAAAGTGCCGTGCTCATTATCATTTCCACGAAAGATTGGGGCGTGCAAAGGAATCGCTGTGAAATTTCGCTCAAGTTAATGTTGTCATAAATCCGTAGGAACTAGAATTGATGAATTCATTACAACAGAAAGACTGCTAATTAGCGCGAATATTATCCGCCCGGGTTCAGGCTCTACAATGCCCGGTGCCTGTTTTTTTTCGACCGCGTGGCCAAATCACTTGATGGATGGTTAGATATTCGCGAAAAACATTTCCATAGCTACAAAAGAGGTTGACATTTTGAAATATGAGAGTCAATCCAAAAGTATCCGAATCTATTGTGATACTAGCAGGAATTTCCTCGTCCATCATTGTGGTATGTATTATGTCCTCCGTCGTCATTGTACGAGCGGCAACAGGTTTATAATGCTGCAGTCGGGACAGGATGTATCGTTTGTTGTGGTTATTATCGCGCTTCTGTATTCAGTTCACTATACGAAAAAGGGNTTGCAATCCACACGTACAGACACACACAGCACAACGGAATTGGGTAAATCAGAGGACACGGAAGCTTCACTCATCTACCATATCATCACCTATTTTGTGGATTATATTTAAACCTGAATACACTTTAGGTCAGGGGTGGCCAACCTTTTTAGCCAAATGGCCATNTGAGATTCATGAACCATTGCGCGGGCCACTTGAATGTTGACGGCCTTTTTGTATTCGCCNATTAAGAGCGAACCGGATTAGGTAACGGTGAAAACAAGACTTTTATTACTACGATATACTAATTATGCCATTAAAACTCAGTGTGCAGTCATGTCCTAGCCGCGCCAAGTGCGAAAATGTTTCAAAGTTAATCAATTATTTCGCTGAATAATAATGTTACTTGNGTATATTGCGGGTCNCCTCTGTATACCGATAGGCTCATTTAGCAAGGACTAGATTATCNGGCGCCTGGACACATGAATATCAAAGATGTCGACGTCAATCATTTTGTGCAAAGGTTTCATNGCCGACGATCTTTCTGCGAGTGCAGACGCGAAGTCACATGTTGGACGACACGTTCTCTCATCAATGGTAATATAGTTAGACTCAATTCTATAAACTGGGCGTATTTTGAATTTTCAGGAGGGGCTACCGATACTAAAAGCAAGAATTCGAATGACATTGAATCGCGTGAAGTGGTAAGAAAAATAGCNAGTGAAATAAATCTGCCTCGAAATATTCTACTTTATGTTGATATACGAAGATCTTCGAAAAATGGGACTGCCCCCTGGCCACGCCAATACGTCGGAACTGATATTTCAGTTATCAATATCCCCTATTTCGCGGTCAGGCTAATCNAATTTTTGAGCGGCCCTACAATTTCGCAATAAATTACATGGATAATTTATTTTTGATAANTAACCAATTTCGAGAATTTCCTCGCGGGCCACTCAAAACCTTCTCGCGGGCGACGGGTTGGCCGCTTCTGCTTTAGGTTGTGACACGTATGACTNCACATGTTAGNTATTNGTATCGGGGGATGTTACCNTTACTGNCGACTATACTTGAACTATNAATTATGCANGACACGAGTTCTTCNTTGATATGNCTACTTGGAAAGTAGACNCTTAGCGAAAAGACTGTGTNCACACCATAAAGATGGTACANGAAAATGAAACCTATCTCGGAANTATACAGCNGTATTTATGGAGCACAAGATTTTTATCCAAATGATNCTTGGCAAGCTAGAATGGGTACAGATGGAGTACAAAGAAACGTAGGTACATAGGGGAATTTGAAGGCATGTCCGTAGTGATTTATAACAATGCTNCANAGTTTAAACNNTGAAACAANTNNCNCTGTCGNCTCTTCNGCAAATTAACCAGAAGANCTAAACNAGCGANTGNATATACAGAGAAAAAACGCCGATTGATGATNAAGATTGNCTGAAATTNACTCTAAATTGACNCACACAANTACGGAAAAGCTNTTCAGTCCATAACAAGTCTGGTTNTGTATTCGATCGACTGCAAGCAACTGCAAAGCTGTGAAACAGTCGAACAAATGTTTCTAATCAAGTCATATNACAGGCTGAAGACGACTGGATATTTAGCGACATATGGTTCAGGTTCAGACCGGAGCATGAACAAATTAAACAAAAATTTCGGCTCCATAANTTCCTCTCGTTGTTGATCCTTTCTCNTGCGCCTATGGGGTGGGAGCAGTCATGCNAAGCACAGGTGATGTATAGGTAAATATGGTAAAGCAGCAGCAGAATATCANCAATGCGAANATATCGGCCTAAAGNGNCTATCTAATGCCGTTATACTATAGACTTATATAGAATCACTTANAGAGGTATTATGCACNGTTGGTGATAACAGNTCGTACTACCACCCAATAGCAAAAAAACCNCACCCAAACCACAAATGACATCAAATGTANTGGCNTATTGTGTATAGAGGGGTCAGAGTGATCAGTTTGCTACCAAACGTAAACGCCGTACATGTCTACTCAATTACAAGTATAAATAGCAATTATCAAGGCATGNTAAAATACTTNAAGNAGACGTAGAAAATNAAAGGTGTANAAATACTCAAGTAAGTACTTTCAAAAAGTAGTTTTATTGAAGCGGTCTCATGCTTTTGCATATATCGGATATGTCTACTTTTAAAATANGAGTCTGTATCTTTGCGACTAATGCGAAATTACTAATGGCCCTATACATATAGGTTAAAACTTCGAAAATACATTCAGTTACCGTGATACACGGACTATTTTTAGCGGTTCTAATGACAAGTTCACTCATAGTGGGTAGGTCGGTATCAGCGAACAGTGGTACCTAGCTGTTAAGACTTTGAAAGGTGATTATTGCTTGTCTCTGCAACCACATGTTATATAAGAAAGTCTAGTAATGGCTGAATCGTTCTTTTATCATCTATGAGAGAAAGCACCGCGTAGGGGGTTCGATACTTTGGTGCAGCTCTGCTCNGACGGGTCGGTTCTACGAAATATTTATTATAGTGCAGAACGAAATGGTCCACCATTTCCGGCACTTCTCANTACGCACAGAGTCGTCCACTTATAGTCGTNATGCACACATGACACAAAACAATTTCTACTTTTCAACGGCGAAAGTGCAAGAAGTCAGCAGTTTTGCCTAAATATCTATGTAAGTAGAAGTGCAAGCTGCAAGTAATTTACAGCATAGCGACTTCAGATGTATGTGTGGATGTGGATGTAGGCAAAAAGTACTTTCGAGAAGTTCGATAGAGTAGAAGTACTCTGTTACTGAACACCTCTGATTGTGTACGGGGTCATTTACGTTAACTAGTATGATGGTGGCAGCAGCTGAATTCTGAGCGCAGCTGCCTGAATACACTTCCTGCTATGGTGAAAATTTGCGGGGCATCACAACTGCACGATTTCACGCATTGTGCTGTACTGCATGAAACAGTTGAAACAAGGAAACAAGGATACATCCGCACCATTTNATTCACGGATGCGCTCCCTTNATCCGGACCTCACCACAACATCCTGTTTGANGGTACAAATAACATTGGGTGGTGCGCCAACTCACTCTGTCAACATCAAACATGACCGGGAGATATTGCATGATCGTACTACTTTTCTCTTNTACNCTGCTTCAATTATGCCAAGGGATTGNACTATCCAGGCAAAACCGCAAANTGCTCGAGGACNAGTTATTGCGACGTCCCGGCGTGCGTCAGGATTCGATGATGAGAAACGCCNTCTCTGATCGCGACTACTNCAACCAAAATTCCGTTGACGAAATGGAATTTGACGTCACCAGNAGTTACTTGAAAGAGATTCTAAAGTACATGTCGGACCACGATGAAATACTTTCCAGGGTGGACGGCCTTGATATCCTACTAGACAACGGTGTTGCTGAGAAAAATACAAAGGACAGCGAGGATAAATTCTTCGCGCGCGCCCACACTAAAGATTCTGANGAGGAGTTAGTTGACTTTCTGAATAATCAGAAGGACTTCAATTTGTTGGACTACTAATGCGATAATTATGTATTCGTATCGTTTTCCACGGGAATCATATCCGGACATATAAAACGGGTACACACACAAATAAACACTANATGTGCAAATGCGTGATTATTATGGTGAAAAGAGCAGGAGTTTCAGGCTTTTAGAATTGNGTAATCACAGCTCATTGTATAGAAANNTCTGTNTTTTCGCAGATATTCCCGCCTTTTTGTCACACCAANGATTCCGTGTCCAAATCCGGGTATGGTGGCGCCGGGTCGGTGTAGTTCGAATTTTCGTCAACCTTTCCANTTGCTGAAACACAATATGAATGTGCNGTAATAAANACAGAATTAACTCCTATACANNTTGTCCATATACCATAGCTCGTCTTCGAGCCNGAATTTNGGTGTTCGGGGGCGGAATCGAACACATTTCGGGCCTAAAAGGTCANTGTTAGCAGCCATTTTCATTTCNGTAATCTGTATAAATCGATTTGTTTATTGGCAGTCGTNANNAGACTTTATAATACCTCAATTTGCGCTGTTGGTGATTGTTTCATACAATTAGAATTAGTTGAGATGNTACGTAAGNCCGATCTTGTCAGATTTCATGCATTAGGAGTCTACAAGAGTATCCCTTCAGGTGTNAACCAACTAAGCCCAACGGTGACTAGACTATAGTTGANTACAAAGACATATATGAAGCGAAAGTATAATTTAAAGTATAAGAATGAAGGATAAACTATTTCGTTAATAAACATTGGTCTAATTCACTATTCCCTTANGATATACATACACCATAAATATTCTTCCTGGTTGAGATATTATTCACTCGTTAATTTGTTGCAAATTGAAGCAATGGTGGNATGAGACTTAGGGTTTGGATTTATGATGTCATTCCATATGGGCCAGGTTCATGAAATTTCCGTAAGTATTCAATACTAGTTTGGGTCTNGAATTGTGCTAAAATAAAGCTCCTGTNTCACCAACGCTTTGGGAAGAGTTNGGACGCAAACTTGCCGAGGTAGGGACTANTTTNGGACCNACCTGCATTGACCGGCCGCAACTGTGTTCCTTGTAGTGTACCATTGCGTATAGGCATACCTGACTCGGATTTGATGTNATCGGATTTCGTCGAATTCTTAGTGAGGAGNTCGTCCGANATTCCAGAGCACGCGCATCTGTTCTTNAACGCGAATGTGCAGCCTACGATAACGACGGACACATTAAGTATGATAATCCCAATCTCAGCCAATCTAAAAAAATATATGAAATCGCCTTAGCAAAGTACGGTAGTCATTGCAGTCTGTGGTAGGGATGGTGTGAACCTTTGAAAGGTTCAGGTTCGNGTGAACGGGAACCTTTTTGAAAGGTTCTGTGTGAACGCGAACGTGAACCNGTGACGTCACGTGACGTCATNTTGCTAGTTCCAACTCTACATTTTAGTGATGTGATATATTAACGTATGTCCAGTGTCCACGATACCTAGTGACGATTCAGGTCACCTTATCATTATGCCACAATGCTGAAGTACATGCTGACTTCCTAAACATCTCCAAATGTAGGCCTATCCACTGGGTCAATCAANGANTATAATAATCCCATAAAATCCATATCTTNCGTNGCTTTNNCGANGATTTCGACGAGAACGNGCAAGGGACTGTTAGCTTACGCCTTTGTGGTCTAAGCCAGACCGGATAATGTATTCNGGGTTTGACNATTGCTACATTTATATTGAGCGGAGTGCAAAACGGGTTTCTATTGTAGCCGCCCGGATCCGGAGGCTTGGNGATCTCCGGTTAAGAGAGCACGCAGNCGGCAAAAGGGNGAACTATGATTATTCTGATTCTGCTGCGCTGGCTTTTNTACTTGACTGCTGCTTTTGAGCAATACATACTGTGAGTTTGCATTCGGCGAAACCTCTCATTTCAGTCTCGAACCTGAAAGACAGTGGCATCATCNTCTGTGAAGTAGATGGTTTATTGGAGGAACAAAAGGATCACCACGATTGGCGACTTTCGGACAATATTTCCGCTTCACGCAATCTATGCTTACAATATTTCCGATTGAAGTCTGATCACGAGGTTGGCCTCCTCCATCGTGCAGCATTGTTCATTGTCGCAACACCAGGGCGTGATTTCCGGACAGTCGGTGTGAGTCCCGCAAGTTGTTGCTGAAAATCAACCAACGACATATTTATCAGATCAAGTGTATTTACCCTTTAAATGAGTGGTTATACTCACAGGATACTTGAGCTATAATATTTGATAGAAAAAATAACGTAGCGCGGATGCTGTTCATCGTATTACATCACACCAAAACACCAATGTAGATTTGTGAGTGTATATTGAATCTAAAAGACAAGGTCGAAAACACGCTTAATCATCCCATCTTTTATATTTGCTGGGATGGGCAGAGGGTGGAGTGATTAAATTTAAATATATTTCAAACAAGTGAATGGAATTGAGATTACAATATGTTATTATTAAAAAAATATACTGTTCTTATTATCATTCATGAACGCAAAAGCGAGACCTCGAATTACACAGAATCATACGGCGGAATACACACCCAACTACTTCGTTTAACCTGCGCAATCAAGATATAAGGTCCTGGCTGCGTATCGTACTATGCGTATTACTTGGTTCTTACTATGTCATCTTGTCAAATCTTTTAGCAAGTCCCTCGCCCGCAAATGTTAGGTGCGGAGTAAGCAGATGTTGAAATTGATTAGAACCCTTCCAAGAGTCATTGCACATTGAGCCATAAATTACAGTGTATAATAGTGCCTACAACGTCTCAAAGAACAGGCTAACATTTATCCGCCAATTTTTCAGAACATAGGGTCATATCCTAACCTCCTCCTATATGCCTTATCGGGTGACCTCACCTTCCTATTTTCCACATCTGCCAGTTCACTAATATTGATTACACACGTCCATTGTATCATAACTACTCAAGGTTTTTAAGGACACGACTTTTATAGCTAAAGCCTCAGGTCAAATCAGTAAAGCATCGTTGACGTTAGGGTGCGTAAACATGTTTACACTTCTGTGCAAATAATAGGCTAATTTGAGCACTTTACTGACCAGTCTTCCATGATGGCCTGCAGCTTGAGGAATACCGAATTTTCGTTTGTTGTAAGACTTCACGTAGATGGCGAATGCATGTGGAATTCACGTATATAACAAAGTAGGCTAACAGAACTGATTATAGTTTATCTCCAAAGACAAACTGATGCTTGGAATGTATACTTGATAGACTGTCTGATACTTCAATGTAAACAGATTAGTTTTTGTAAACATTCTCTTTAACTGCGATGAGTACGTTTGCGTAATCCTACCCAGTGGTGAAATTGACATATCGACGTGTGGAATGGGAAATTGAGGAAACTTCCGTTAATGACTGATATCCCTGGTGAGAAATTACTGATCCCTTTTGGAATCAGGTACTCACCCAATATATAGTATACATAAATTCATACACATATTGATGCGTACAAAATACATGCGGTGATACATCCAAGATATCACACATTGTGTTAACAGCTTTCAAAACCGATCGGCTCTAACATTGCGTTAGCGCTGCTTAGCTGACCAGCTTGTATTCAAATCTCAATTTACATTGTAAGTACTTGAGTAATTAGCTCAAGCACGCAAATCTTAGTTGACTACTCCCACAAAGTAAAATGTACTTCGGCTCTGTCCTCTGCATTTTACGGACTTGATATATTCTCTCTCTATTGTCGGAAAGGAGGTTCAATTTAAATATCAGAAATTGAACGCATGGAACACACATGATGACTTGAGGTTTTCCAGCAGAACGAATTTCGTTCTTGAAAATTCATCTGATAGTGCTTCGACTTGAGATAAATGTCACAGTTCATCGAGACGAAGGCGTTTTGCTTCACGCAGGACAACGTTTTGAAGTTTCGATGGCCAATCCACTCTAGGTAATCTAGGCGGTTCCGTTATTATTGGAAATCTGTTTTCATTACGCCCTCTTTAACTCGAATCATATCTGAAAAGTAGTATGCCCTTTACGACGCTGTTCTATCGTAAAAACGTAGCTTCAATATCAAAGAGGAATTATCTCGCCCTATAGAAATGATGGGCATGTTCTGCGTCGGCACATCTACGTGTATTGTGTACGCTGTATGCATCTCTACAACTATGAAATAGGATAAATGGCAAAATCCGTTGCATCATATCCAGTTATCTACACAATTAAAAGATTCTGGAAATTTCATCATTATCACTTACATTAATGAAATACAGAAGCAGGTTTTCTTTCAACTAAACATTGCAGTGCATATGTGTAAAGATAAAATTTGAAATACTGCCAATAGAGAACAGACGCGAAGACACAGAGAGAGAGAAAGCGAGAGAGAAAGGGAATGAATAACTACATGGCTAAAATATTAAGCGTGTAATTTACAATTCATTAAATATAAGTATTGCGAGTATCATATCTGAACGTACGATTAAGCACGGGTGTCTATTGACAAAGTTCCAACAAGTATTAACAACAGACGGAAACATAAAGACTTATTTTTGAACTTCATGATTACTGACGGCAAAGGCATACGAAGGAGGGGGCACAGTGTCGGCTTCCTTGCGAGGAGAGTACGCGGGTGGCGAGTCGTCGTAATTCTGGACATGTCCTGGTAGAGGCATCGGCGCTGAAAGTATGGTAAAAATATAGATACAAAGCTACATATACGAGGCATGTTTCATCGTATATATATACGGGATAGAAACTCGAACCTATATATCGCCAAAAATGTCCTTTTCTCTGCAGAAGTATTGTCAGCGTATACAGCAATAAATATATACACCTATAGTGATTCTAAACAATGCTGGAAGCAAGATGTCGAATAATCGGGCATCTAGCATTGCATCTAGCTTTTTAAGAGAAAAGGTCGCGCAATGGGCATACATTGTAAGCCTTACATGCGATGATTCATCATTTGACTCGACATGGTCCGCTACAGGATAGGGGGACGTCAAGGTTAGGTAAAATAATGACGACAAAATAGAGAAAAATTCTCGAAGCTTATGTCTGTCTCACATTTGAATAAGGCGAATTGAGCTCACGCCCCTTTATCAAATATCGCTTCGTTAGCTATGCCTTGTGTTGAGATTAAGAGCCGAATAGGTCGATAAAAGCTGTAAAATGGACGCTAGGGTACATCGCTAAAGAGTGTGAGCAAAATAATCCCACTGCGCGACTGCCATTTTATGTTTATTGTGAGTACAGCTCAATTTTCGAAAAATGATCGGAAAGCCAATTTCATCAACAGATTCCGAAAAAATAGATTTCAGCTTAAATTTTTGAATTGCAGCATTTAGTCGACCATTGTTTTATGTTTATAGAGGACAGCTCCATCTTCGAAGACTCATCCGAAATCCAGTTTCATCAACTGATTCCGAAAATATATATTTAAGCTCCAATTTTCTACTTCAGTATTCAGACGAAGATAGCGCAATATACATCATAATGCCATGGTTCTTCAACAGCTATACGAGCCGAAACCAGTGGCGCCTTAATTATTAGATCTCGTCAAATACTTACCAGCGGCCGGATAAGGCGGCGAAGAAGTCACGAATACGCGATTGTTGGTGGCGGCGGCAGTACTTCGCGTGTTAGTGCGACGTCTCGCAACTCTACTGCGATACCTCGCATACGAAATGATACAACAAAGTATAATCAACGCACCAAACGACACTGGTATCCATATTGCAAGTTGTCTGTAGATAAATAACGAATAAGAAGTTATTGTAACGTTGTTGAAGTTGAATGATGATGCGTTATTAAGGAATCGTGGGTTGAGCTCGATATTGATGATGCGTCATAGATATATTCTGGACATATGTTGGTAGCCGCGCATCAAGTCCGCGGGAAATGCCAGTGTGGAACAGAGGTGGTCAAAGTATTCAGTGTTGCTATAAAAGTAGAAGGAGAAGTAATGCCATGAGTATCCTACCAATTGCAAGTGGAAATACCAATATCAAAGACACGTCAAAACTACCATCAAGTGAAAGTAGAAAACGAAGATCCGAGAAGTACTCAAGTAATTAGTTTCAGATCTCGTCGATCGGTGGCATACTTTTAGCAGTTAATTCAATGTGGCCACTCTGGAACCTGCGGGGTGTGTCTTCGAGACTAACGTAAAATGAGCAATGACACTACAAATTGGTGTCATTGTCGAAAATACATTTGGCTACCGTGATACAGGGGTCTTTCGACTAGTTAACGTGACTATTTCACTCATAAAAGTTAACAGTTTGCCTAAAAACTGAACGTAGAAGCGAAATTAGTCTTAAAACATCACCAGCACTTGAGTAAGAAGTGTAGAGTAGTACAAGAAGGCGTGAGTGCTAGGAAAAAAGTAGAAGCACGTCGTTTCTGATCACATGCGCTAAGGAATAGGCCCAGAACACAGGGAATAAGCAATGAGTCCAGTTCAGATTGACTACAGTTAAGATTGCGAAACATATGTAATGCATCGAATTAAGACACCAAGAAGAATGGATTGCTCAAATGCTTAAGATCAAAGTATATGAATCAGTGTACCTTCTATCGAACACAGATTTATTCTACCTACTTGGTCCTGTAAAATGATTCATAAAATTCGCAACACTCAGAACTCCCACAGCATTCGCCGAAGCAGCATCTCTGTCTTCTAAATAATCGCCCTCGAGAGCAATCGAATTGTGACTCGCATGATTGCGTAACAGCTGTAACGATCAATTCGATACGTTGGAGCAGTTGTGCAAAGCAGAAATCTCTGACAATTAGCAACAGCAGTTTTGCTAGGCTTTTTATATACTGTTGATTACAAACTCAGAAATTTAGAACTACAAAGCGGGACTCATAGACTCGCGACAATTTGCATCTACTGACTAACAAAAGAAAGTGTAAACATTTTCACACGCCAAAAAGCGGGACATTTGGTAAACTATAGTAGGGCCGGCGGAAAATAAAAAACGGGACTGTCCCGCCTAAATCGGGACCCTTGGTAAGCCTTAGTATAGCACTAGAGAATTATTCCAACAACGGTGAAGAAAGATTGCGAATATTGATCGAGGCGTTGCGCAGCAATAGGGACCGAAACGAGTTCAATATTTTATTAATAGTGTGGGGGTGACATAACAAAATCATCGATATTCAAGATATTGAGCCGTTCAGCAAAGACTCAAACAGACTCCAAAGTCGCAAGCATCTACGATTTCGATGTGCGCTCAAATACATATGATTGTAAACTTATTCCAGTAATGTCTGTCGTTTCGAACCTATGTTAAGTATACCACACGATACATATTGACTCTTCTCACACAGCGTAACAGCATATATTGCCATCGCAAATCTTAGCAGCTTTGTAATGAATGCAACTTCTAACAACTCAAAATCATAATAATAAACAGCGGTTCATGCTTTTAGTTATAACGGATGAAACTCCTGACAATCACGATAAAGCCGTTCAACCTACCTAAATCAATGACTCCGATCAACCACAAGGTCGTTAATACCCGCCGCATGCTTCCGCATTCGTTCTGCTCTGATCACCAGCCAAAACTCTAGGCTACTGGAGTGAAATTCGTAATGTCATTGTATGAACAGACGAGGTGGCGTGATCTCGCTCTTTCAATTCTCAGAGAACATATACCTTCGCACAAAAGACTGTTTATTCTGGTTAGTTCATAGCTTTTACGTGTTCAAGTGAAGTGGTAAAGCATATGTGAGTTCATAAATATGTTCGATATCACGGAAAATTAAATTCTCTGGTCTGGAATGGATGAACGGGAATTCACAGGCGTTACGCGGTTTCCTCATGACAATGTCTAAAATAGTGTGGTAAATATGTGGCATGTGATACGCTTGAAGATATCGCTACACGCAACTGCACGCGCGACTCGTCACGATATAGAAAGCAGGAAGTATTTATTTACTCAATACAGGCATTCGAAGGAATTATATTGTGATAGGATTTCAGTTTCAAATCCAAATCGATATCATGAAATCATTTCGCATCACGCCCAAATGCAATTCCCAATCCGCATTCAGTATTGGCTCAAATTCGTGCAATTCCAGAAAATCCACTTCGAAATACGTAGAATCAGTAATCCGAAGCCAAATCCAAATGAAGCCATAAGACCGGGAAAATGAATGTCAATGATGTTGATTCAGTGAATCTCATTGTTATTGACAGGGCTGCCATACCGTCCTCAACCGTAATAATCGCAATCGTCTCCAAATTAGATATTTCACCCGCTGAAGACCCGAACAATGTACAATGCGATACACAAAACACAATGCGATGTAATTACCTTGGCGTAGTACCCAATGTTAATTGTTCGATGGTCATCTTTTTCTGCTGTCTTTTTATAACCTTGTCTTCAGTAGCTTGGCAATGTAGCAATGACCTACAATTTCACGAATTTCGTCATGGTTACGTGACAATGACGTATTTTAGCATGAAAATGTGACGCCATCGTATTCGGACGAGTCTTCTAGCTAAGAGTCCAGCCGGGGCAGTGCTTTTCAACTGGCGTGTCGCAGTGTTGAGATGCTCGAGCAAAATGTTATTCATCGAAGCCGTATAATCAATTCAATCCAAACACTTCTAACTTCGGACATGAAAATACTACCGAAATAATTAAGTGTCAAACTTGAAACTTGGCCCAACGTTCGACACTCTAATCAAAACATAGCGTGCTAAATCTCATGACTGATCTCGTTATGGAACATTGTTAAAATCTGTTTGAGTAAAATCTGTTCGCGATATATGACGGAACAGTTCACACCCGACTTCGAAAGCGAAATTACTACCCTAATCCTTGATTATCAACCATGCAACATAAGGCAGTGTTAGATACCAGCATCATGACATAATGTACCAAGTTTCAAGACTCATCATGGTGAGAAACACCGTCAAAATCGAAATAGACCAATAACGGTCGACTCATGCAGCGTATGGTATTGTAACGGAGTTCAGATACAGATACCATCGTTACATCATACTGTTAGGGCCAGACATGGGGTAATCGCGATTAGTAATCGTAATCGATTACGACGATTACAGCATTTTCAAGTAATCGTAATCGCAATCGATTACATTCGAAAAAATTCCGAAGTAATCGTAATCGTAATCGACTACTTGCCATATCTAATCGATTTCTCAGTGAAAGAACGATTACTTTTTATTTCTACAAGGACTATGCAATAAACTGAACAATGAACATTCATGAACGAACGAGGATACCAGTTTCGTGATAGCACAAACGTCTGATTTTCAAACGCCACTGCTCATTATTACGTCAAAAGTGGCCTATTAGCTCTGTCATTGCGTAAGAAGTATCCACAGTAAATAGATATTCGATGTACGACTGCACGTACATTAGTGTGATTGTAAGAACACCCACCGTGATGTTTATCAGGTTATCAACACGTTCCACACACCACTACCTCGCAGCAGGATAATTAATCACTACTCTGCCTAGTTTAAAATAGTCACTTGCGTATTGATGTTTGGTTATGCATAGTTAAACGCAGTTTGACCGTTGCTGCTTGGCGAGCAGTAGGCCTCTGAGT
>KE605537.1:1789-15816 GCA_000444245.1 Botryllus schlosseri
TGCAGTATGCACATTGCACATTTACAAGTCACAGTGCGCGATAATCCGGGAATACTAGAGTATCAAGCAGACAGTAAGAATGAGTTAACGAAACAGATGACTACAAATTGGAAATCGCGCATCAAATCAGTAATTTGTCTCCAACAGAAAATACCATGGGGTTTTGGGCTACTCTTCTGCCATCCCCTGTTTACGCTCGAAAATCCTTACTGGAGTGAATGACGATGATGCGCAGTAATGAATTCCAATTAGCATGCATAATTGCATACTCAATAACACTGTCCAATTTCGCGGCCCGATTAAAGAACTATCACGAAAGAACGAGTATTTGCTCAACCGATTCATAGCAACGATAAGATGGAATTTCTCGCTCGTGCTCGTCATATCGACTTGTGCAACGAAATGACGTTTTTATCCTCTCTCCCATTTCGCGTAATACAGGGTGATCATTATTTTCGAACCGTATACAATTGGCCAACAAGGTTGTGCCGATGATGAAATTGCGGGTATGCCGAATACCCACAATATCCACAGGCATATTTCGCATAACGAGGTTCGGCACTCATGTGTGAAAATTGAACTTTGAACATATGACTGCTCTGCTGTTAAATCCCCAGGAACATGGTTAGTCGGAAAAGGTAGCGCCAAAGAGGAAAAGATTCTTAATTTCGCGAAGGCCTGCTATTGAATTATGTGAACTCAGCAGATATGGTTGTTGCATACATAATAGCACCTTATGAAATACGTCGGAGCCGGAGTTACCCCTCAAATAACTGGTTCCAGCTCCGGCTCCGGCTCCGGTCTCTGGCTCCGGCTCCAAAGCCCTGGCCATGACTCCTTGTTTCTGTTCCAAACTTACATCTTCATCATGTAAAAATATCACTCATCATGTTGGCTCTTTGGCTAGCCAAAAACTACGGGGATTACAAATTTCATCATTTAGACTTTACCTTGAGTCCATAAGCGCGAAGTTTCAGCCTAATGCTGGCGGAACGTTTGCGGTGCCCAGCGTCTATTTTGATCTCTCAACGTCATGCCAAAGTACTCCTTGTAAGTGCACTTGGTGATATTTCACCTATTGAATCGCCTCATGTTCTACGTGTTCTCGTAACATATGTAGCAAAACAAATATCTAGGTAATTACGACATTTTCTTTCTAGTTATCATTCAATTTTTAAGATACTTATTAAAACAGCCATGAATTGAAATTTCTGAAAATGATAGCAAGGAACAGTATCTAATATTTAAAAGCGTAGGAAAGCGTGTTACATTTGAGCCCATTAATCATCGGTGATGAGATAAGTGTCATTTGACTCTTTCTGGAGCTTAAATGAGGGGAGGTGGTGTTAATTGACGTAGTATGTCGTAAAAAGAGTCTCTAAATGATAATTTTCAGGATTAAACTAACTATTGCTTTATCAGTGAACCACAATGCACAAGTTAGTACTACACGGAAGAGGATATAAACTAATCTAAGCCCATATTCACCTCCTCAAGCGCGAGTTAACCTATATTACTCACAAACATACTACCTTTCATGGCATATGTGGGAAGACGCAATATCTGAAAAATAAAGCCAATTCGGCAAAAGTAATGCCATTTTCGGACACAGCGCCCCTGATACACCCCTAATCGACTTCACATATATTGATTTAATATATATATTTGTTGCCCTGAGTAATCAATCACACCGTACCGCGTAGGTTAATGAAAGCTTAGCGGCTCGATATTGCCCATTAGCTGAACGAAGATTTGATTTATACGAAGTGCAGCGTTGGTATAGCAATGACCATGTGGATCTATATCGAGTCGATTATGCGCTGATTATAGGTTACTGATATACCGTATACGGGGATGATTCTCGTGACGCGACGCAGACGTGAGATAGATTAGGACTTGCTCAGGCTTTTAAGTTGGATGGCGTTGGGAAGTCTTATGAGCAAGCGCGCGAATGTAACTTTCAGCGATGGGATTGCTACGAATAATACCCGTTTCAAGGAAATTATAGGTGAACAGATCACCACGTTAGTATGGTGTTCAGGAGGTTTTAGAAAAAGTCATTTCAAGGCAAATTTGATGCAGCCGGTAGCGTATGAGCAATGATGTGTAGTTGACGAGGCAATTTAATGCATTGTCTATTTCTATTGATAGATCTTGATTTCGGAGTATCAAAGTGAAGGTTCGAAACGTATTTATTTCTGGACGATGGTGGAGTAACATTTCCATTTTCGTTGAGAGCAGCTGGAACGTCCTGAAAATATGCACAGGAACAATGTATAGTTCAAATTGATCACTGAGTCACGCCACCGGTTGCAAAATTAGGTCAGAGCACAATTATGAGAGCAGCTGTTTTCTATTCGGTGATGTCTCGTCTTGGCTGTGTATCGCGACTCATAACTGGTTTTTACGGTGCAGATGAATTACACTACAAATCCTTTTACTTTTGATCCTACTGATGCTGTCATCGATGGTGCTTCGTCCTGGAAAAGACACGTGCTGATAACCTACTTGCTATTCGTTTCAGTGCCAGGAATCGTTCTGAATGGTACCATCGTTTTCGTTCATATGAGCAAATACGAGGTGGGTACGACAATCTATTGTCGATTACTCGAGTAATATTTCAAGAGTGACCGTCAGTGCTCGGATTCACCCGGTTCGAATCCACAGTACTGTCTCACTAGATATTACGAGATAAGCGAACCGGGTCTATGCGATGAATCCGACACACAAAAATATTGAATTCAACCACTGGTAGTCGTTACTCGACGGCACAATTTGCGTTGGCATATTTTGGAAAGAGATGTGTTTTTGTTATCTCTGAAAATGTGATTTTTCGGCCTTTCAAGACGTCCAATATCCAATGATATCCTTGGCATGGGACGTCAATGAAGTACGGAATAGAATTGGAGGGAAATATTTTATCACATCAACACAATAACAGCTAAATAACTATATTAATTTGCACAAATTTTTAACTCGGTCTCAAAGGCGTTTGAAAGTGATATTCTTTCTTAGCAGGGTTATTTGGTCTCTAGAAGTAAATATTTTGTCTTTAGTGGGGTTAAAAATATGAGAATTACAGAGTTGGTAATTCGTAGTCATTTCGTCAAGGTACAATAAAATGCAAAAGAAAATCTTATCAGCTGGCCCTGTATATCTCCAGTAGATCTCCTGATTACATTGTTGTTTATACATGTACTGCAAATCACATTTAGAGGTACTCACACAATGGAGAATGGACATCGCACGATACCCGAATGTAGGGCTGGGCAAAATCGAGTACCTGAGTGATTCGATTCTGAATCACGCAATATGCGTCGAGTCGAGTCGAGTAATCGAGTATCACTCATTATGACGTCATAACAGAATGTAATATGTCAAAGCTCAAATAGGTACCTTTTATGCCACCACAAAGAATATAATGCCTGTTATCCATCACAATAAAGATACTTTGGTATTTTTCGACCATACCGATTTCATTTCACTTGGTGACAGTATTGTGGGATGACCATGACTTCGGAAATGTTCTATTTCCAGTAACGTTCGTAGCTTTGTACTTTATGTTTCGTATGCTACGATGCGGACAATGAAAGTTTCAAGGCTTCAACAGTAAAAATTAGTATCGAAACTACAATTCTCGTTGACAAATTAACTTTCAGTGAGGAGGAGCGTATAATTTCAATACTCGAAAAAATCGCCTTTTACTACTCGACTCGAATCATTAAAATTTATACTCGATTCAGATTCGAGTACTCGAATCATTGTGCCCAGCCCTACCCGAATGATGTTTGACTATTCATATTTATGATCAGGTGAAGCATTTGCCTCACTTACGTGAAGACGTTTTTTTTTATATATATTTTCAGCCAACCAATCGGAACAAAAAACCTATGACGTTGCTTATCATCAATCTCTGCTTTGCCAACTTACTGAGTGCCATGGTGAGCGTCATCATGATGGTGCCCATTAACACAGGAAGTCTCGATACGACTGATCTCACCTGTGAAATTTTCGTCCTCGTTCAAGGCGTCCTAGGTAAGTTGGCCGAATGCTGAAGTCATAAAGCAACTTCGTTTTCTGAGTAACCAATTATTCCCATGTCGATAAGCATTCTATATTGGCAAATGTGCAATAATAACGTGATAATCTAAAATCAATGTTGAAAGCATTCACTGTTAGCAACATGTTTGAAGGGCTTTGTAAAAGATCCAGAGGTATTTAGTAGTGAATTATCATATACCCCGACATTTTTAAAGGCTGAAGTGCATTTGTTTTCTGCTTGCCCCACCCGACTGGTGATAGTTTCGGACTAGTTAAAATTCTACTGTAGCAGTTTCAAAAAGTCAGATTACCAGCCTATTTTACTTCACAGTTTCTCAACTGAACGCGGAAAACGTTATATTATATATCACTTTATGAGGGACGTTTTAATAAAAGTCGGTCGACATAGCTCCCTTGTCACCGTAGCGGAAATGATTTTCGAGAATAGCAACTATTTCCGGCGCAATGTAGTCGTACTGCGATGGTGCAAAGAATGCAAAGAATTTCCACCAAATATGTTATTATGACGCGAAAATTGTAATGTATATATAAGGTTTCCAGTGCAGAACCTACCAAGGTTCGTTTGTGAACGTGAGCCTCTAAATGTATGAGGTTGACGCACAGAACTCGAACGTGAACGTCACGTTCACACCATCCCTAATAAATATCTCTGGTATTCCTCTTTCACCAGAAATATCTTTGACTTCTACGCAGAAAGCAACGAAGTACTAATCTTTCGAGATAAAGCGTTCTTATGTAGATTCGTCCATATTTGTAGCCTATGTTTTAAATTTTTGACTATGGCACTCAGCAGCAATGACGTCGTGCAACAAACCTGGGCGTTGTGAGTCTATTTTTCTACATTGATCCATTACAGTGGCCTGTCCGTTAGCAATACGTATTCACGACATAGGAGCTGTCGAGTAGGGATGCTATGTCTACGGGCATATTGTTCCGTCGTGCTATATTCTTCAAATAGAACCCCTGTTAGTTTTGACTTTTCTACTTCTACACGGGGAGGTTAGTAACGAAGTACATCTTCCTTTTTCGATATAGAACCTACTTGAGTCGGTTTTTCCTATGCTTGCACTACGTAAATGGTTATATTTTTATAGTACTTCAACTTTTACTTGCACTTTTTCTAGGAATAACTACGTACTTTTGACATTTAAGCTACACGAAGTAGACATTAGTCTCGTGATAAGTTAGCACTACTGAAATAGCTTAAAATCGTCAATATAGAACTTTGTAAAATTAACACTGTACCGTTGTAACTGACTAAATATCTCTTCTAATATTGCACCTAATTATTCATCCGGAGTAATCACAAAATAAATGTTTTGATTTTGAAACATCTTACGACTACTCATCGATGTAGTCTCCAAACATTAGATTGTTTACTTCCATGTGACGTAATTTTGACATGTCTTGGAAATGGACACTGCTAGTTACAAATCAGTTTTTTTTTCGACAACGCTTGTTTCATCTTAGTTTTGAGTCGGATTTCGTCTCTTGCTCTCACCGTAATGAGAAATTGCAGTTCAAGGTATTTGGAGAGGACATGTTAAAGGTTCACTGCGCTCTAAAAATGATGTGGTCTCAAATCGAAGCGCAGATCGGAAAATTTATTTTGGACGCAGCCATCTTCTGCAGAAAGCCACCGTAATGGAGCTGCAATTAAATGTTTAAATTATGCTATTTCGCGAACATTTCCACGGTGATGATTCCGAGCTGAAGCACCAAGAATCGCATGCACTTTCAAGCTAGCTTTGTTGCATCTCTCATTGATTTCTGCTCAGAGAATTATCTCAAAGCTAAGATTTTCTTGAATTTCGGAGCCGAGATCAAGAGGGAAGTTATCCCAGCTTGAAAACCATTTTCAAACATACGCCACTCTGTTTCGATGAAATTTACTATGTGAGCACTTATCGGTAAAATGATCCGAATAAAAATAAAAATCGTTTGACTGATGGTGACCTCAAGCAGCTACAACATACTGCATCCTCTGCGATTTCCCCTCGATTTAAGGAGCTTTTTAAGGCTCAAAGCGAACGCCAAGGGGAACAATAAATTGATATGTGTGATTTTGTTGGGACATGCTTTCGTGCTTAAAATCTCCATTCCTAATACTTTAGTATTCTCAATCGGCTCCATACACACTCTGAAGTTTGAAATTTGGCCAGGTAACGCAAACGTTTGGGAACCACTGGTTTCGAACCTTCCAAGGTTAGTTCGCGAGGGAATATTGAGATTTGCTTACCGAAAACAAACGTGTACAGTGTACACGATCCCTACTTGGCATGCTCTGATTGTTTACTAATCGAAATAATTCGAATGACTGAATCAACTTGTCCACCAAAATCGTATATTTCAGGTGGAACTTGCTTATTCTCAATGGTTACATTGTCTGTCGCACACTACATCATTATATGCAAGAATATGCAGATTGAATTTTCACAAATTTGTGCTTTTGCAGGTATGCATTCACAGCATGTTAAATGTTCGGTTACCTGGGATAGTCTTATTTGGAGACAATCTGAATTCCCTAAAATTGTATGTCTAATATACTTTGTGTCAACTCCCATCCATGCTGCATGCAGGTTTTGCAATATTCGTGATTGCCTTACCCTAAACTCCTTCTTTGTGGGGACAAGCTGAAATGCGGCACAGTTCATTTTGTAAATCAACAATAAGTGGGATATGTTTTAGCAAGTTTTCTAACTTATTTTCTTTCTCGCTCTTCGTATCACTGCATTTCTTGGTGTCAATTTGGCAATCCTTATGTCCGGAAAAATGATAGTAAACGAGAATAAAAACATGAAACATGGGCATAGTTAGCAGAAATAAGTTCAACCTTTCTGGAAATTACGATACATCGACATACGGCAATATACTACAGTGTAAAACTGGGGAATCTGTTTAGCCGCTTTAGTGTAGGAGTGTGAGGCTTACAGGTGCGGAATTATTGGGCAACGAAAATACTTCGTCGACCTATTACGCGCCAGTGGACAGTGCACGGGTAACACCCGATCGATATCGTCGAGCACAAAGCATACGCGTGATGGATGTGTTTCGACGAACGTGGCGTAAAAACTAGCTGATGAACGCGGCTGAGCACAGCACGGCGCTAGATGATTTGGCGAACATGCTACTCTGCAGAGGCCGGTGTCCAAAATTAGGCGGCTATAACACCAGATAAGGCCGACGAATGTTAGCCGAAACATTAGATATCGAAATATCAGACATCGATATAGCCGGCAAGCGTCCTTGCTAACTGAGACCCGCGGTAAAAATATGGCTCGAAAAGGAAATATGCCATCGGTTGCGAAAAAGGTAATTTTGATCGCGTTGATTCCAAGAAAAGAGTATTTCTCTTAGTCCGGTTTGGTGCTGACGAGTTTTGACAATATATTTTGAGTAGGAATACGATGTAACGACACGTTTGGACACAGTAATAAATACCAATTTACCCGCCCGAAGCCACTCCACGAGAACCTCGTCAATGGTCTTAACCCGGCGACATGAAAAGGACTTGAACTGTGTAATTAGGAGGTCTGAATGGTCGAAGACTCCGTATCCATCAGTCTTACCGTACTGATACAACATGCAAAATATGCCAGAACCAAGGTTATTGACTAAACTCATAACAAAAATTTCGCATTGTATGATTTAAAGTTAAAGGCCCACCAACACTCATTTTAGGGAGATAGGCTACACCTCCAATTTGAAAATCACTCATACATCCATAAATTTGAACCAAATAAAAAACTCTTTCTGCAGTTTGAACTCGATATGCTTTGGTAATTCTTTTAACGTCGGTAAGCGTATGGAAACCACCGACGATTTTCTACTTCTATTGTGTTTCCGTAATTTTTTAAACAAATTTTGACGAACATGGCCGTGACAATTTTTTATTTGCGATGCTCCTTAGGAATCAAATCATTCGAAAGAACAAGATGGAATGATTTTTTATACCAACAACGGGTAGCATGTGATTTTTTTTCCATTTATTTCAAGAAATTGTAAACACTGTTAATAATTACTTTGACGTACCCAAATGGGTGCACCCTTATTTCTACGCGCACAAAAATCTTTTCATGTTGTTCAATACCCTAAAATATGTCAAACTACAAATTTTCAAATTAATCAGATGAATTTTTCATCTTAAAAAATAATTTAAGGTATGAAAATTCAAAGTTTCGAGAAAAAGCAATTTTCATTCCATAACATATAAAAGTCACAGTATTACCTTGCAAACTTCGATTACGACACAGTTTGAACACTAAAGCCCCCGCACCCGCCCCAGAAGGATGTTCCCATTCTGCCTATGATCTGCATGTAGCCTACATGTCAGTCATGAACTTACCTAGATCTTGGATGTAGTTGGCTAATGATACAAGATTCGGACAGATTGCCAACATTATGCCCCAAGACAAATGGCAGCAGATGTAAACCTCCCGCATTTCGATGATAGTAGAATATTATTTTTCGAAAAGATTGGCGGTGGCAATAGTCACATATCCAAAATGCATTAGGGTCAAAGCCTAATGCTTATGCACTTTAGGTCGCAAGATCTATTTTCCGCGTAAGGCAGTAGTGACTGTCGTCCGAAAGCGCATGAGCCCGAGTCGATTAGTTAATCCGTCGATAGTAAACAAATTCCGTCTAAGTTGTCACAGGTATAGGCGTATCCAATCCATAAAAGATTTGGCTAAATGAAATATGACATCTAATAGAACAAATATTTAAAAAATGGATTTTTGGAAGT
Source organism: Botryllus schlosseri (assembly GCA_000444245.1). Taxonomy (NCBI): domain Eukaryota; kingdom Metazoa; phylum Chordata; class Ascidiacea; order Stolidobranchia; family Styelidae; genus Botryllus; species Botryllus schlosseri. The sequence goes on from KE605537.1 coordinate 10,599, forward strand.
TTTCCAATTCAAGAATTAGCCTAGATCCTTAACCCGCACTCAATAAAGTGCGATAATGTTACACAATGCGCAAGATATTGTTAGATTGACCACATCAATTTAATTGCTTTTCATCAGTAAATTTTACTATATAGCTCCGTAATCACATCATGCATGATATAATATGGATTACTGTTCACTTATTCGAGCCGACTCATATCGCCCACCGTCTTATTCATGATCGATCACCAATGTTGGGTAGCCTACCTATAGTGAGTTGCGAGGAGAACTCGAAATTTATCCAATCAGTAGGGGAGAATTATGATTGCGAACTACGTGATACCATACTTCACTTCGCTACGAAAAGGGTATGTGTGTGTGTGTGTGTGTGTGTGTGTGTTTGTGAATACTGTGCAAACTATCGTTTCCATGGGGAAGAGATGGTAAATTGCGGCGATGGCGCTACTTAATCATATGTATATATAGCCTTTCGGCATGGCCGTCGCAGACAAAACTAGTGACATGAATAAGAGTAATAGTGACCCAATTATTTTCAGCTATCATTTTTACCTGGATTTGGTCTGGGATGTGGAACACTGTGTTGGTGATCAGCGACGGATACGGCCCCGATAAATTGCATTCGTTTTGCGGCATCGTATGGAATTCACCTGACAAATACTACGTTCAATATTGCCTCTACTTGACCTGCTGCTTTGCAGCGCCGTTAACTATATTGGTGTTCTGCTACAGCGCGATCCTATTACGTGTTCGAAAAGTGAGTCATATATAGCAGATTTTATTTTTTTTAGTCCGTATATAAATATATACTAATAATGTTCATCATCCGCTCCCTCACACGTAGAAGAAAACGATCATTAATTTCTGTCAAAACGAATATATATTATATTTGACAAAGCTAAGTAGAAATTTTGTTTTCGTCCCTAATATGATTTTCGTCATTTCTATGCACAATCCACGCACCGTGTAGCTGAGGGGTAGGCTATAGCTTATTTTTAGGGTATCTCCCGAAGTGATGGGTAAACGTTCGTGAATCGATTCTTCTGTTTTGGGAACGATGACGGTGATGGCTAATCCTGAACTCGAAATAGCAACATCTGAATAAAGCGCGTGTCAGTTAGGGAATTAGGACTGAATTAATAGCGGTTATCTAGCATCTCGACTGTTAGGCCACTTTGCTGCTATTCAATTTCAAACAACATTGAAAGCAGTTAGATGCTTTGATTTTCACGTTTTACCCTCGTGCGGGCTATGTTGCAGTGTCGAAGCGAGGACAATAGGGCTTTCAATCAATTCATTTGATGTATTAAGCAGGCGAAGAGACTTTCCGACTCGAAAACACCGACAGCACTGTTGCGGACGATGAAATCAGTTTTTGCGATCATGCTGGCATTTGTTATTTGCTGGTTTCCGTATGCTGTCATCGCTATATTGAAGATAATGATACGGCAAGACAAAGTGCGACTCACTGGTTACTTCTGACAAATAGCATACAATTTAAAATCGAAATATTTAGAACTCATACCCGGACATGTTCGCTTTCCTGGCGGCCAAAACCTCGTACCTTTCATGCCCAATGATCTACGTCATGCAGAATCGCAATGTAAGCCTGGTACCATTGCATTAAGAGGCTTTGAGATGAAACTCGATAGCTAAGGATTTAAATGAGAAGTTGATATACATCGTGTAGTCTACGTATTCAATTTATATATTAGTTTATGTTCGTATGTATACCGTCTTTCGACAAAATATTAAAAGGAAAATTTCGATAATATACCCCCTAAAGCAGTGGTGGTTAGAAACGTGGTTTATAGTACTTGAATCGAGGTATAAAAGTAGTATTGTCAATCTCGAGTAAATCTCGAGTAAAAGTGGCTATTCTTAGGACATGCCAAATTCCAAGTAGTTATATCAAACGCAAAGTACTCGGTGAGAGGGGCCTTTCGGCAAATAGTGGACGTCTCCAGCACACAGTGCTTGAGATTAAACGCAACAAAAGAAGTATCGTACATAGGACTACATATATTTTTTACATATATGTAGTTTAAGTTCACGAATCTCATTTCCTTTCAGATGAGAAAGGAAGTAATGGCAGTGTTAAATCGATACAGAGCTTGTTTCACACCAAAGCAGGAAAAGAAGGCAGATGCAGGGACGGTCATAGAAAACACCGCTTTCTGAGATTATAGCTGCTAAATTGACCCCCACATTTGAACAGATTCGACAACGGCTTGTGTGGTTCCTCTGGGGTATACTGTTTATGATGAGAAAACTCTTGTGATCTATTTCATGATGAAATTATATTGCTGAAACTAATTACACTATGATGTTGATCATTATCAATATATTTTTCGAATATACTTTCCTATACATTGCTTGTGGTATCAAAAACCGCTCGACAGCTGGAAACTTAACTGTAACTGATATTGAATTTTACGCCGTTCTTAATACTACTTCATCTAAACTTATATTACATCAATGTAAAGTACTTGCCGTCTTACTATATTGGCACTTGTTTGTGCTTCCCCATATCCAATTGACTGCTTCATACAAAATAAGCTGAGATCAGCGTTGTTCGAACGACGGATTACAACAACCAAAACCGTTTTTATTTGCTCCTAGCAAATTATGTTTGTTTGTTTGATTTATTTTACCAGCAGATGTGGTCTGCCTCCTAAGCGCGGTAAATTTTACCATCGTCCATCGTTTTTTTATTCGTTTATTTTTCTTTTAGATACCGTATTGACGTAGAGCTGTATTTATGCACCGTGAAATCCGTCTGGACTGGAGTGAGCCAGATGACCACCCCGTTAATGTTGTCCCATCGGTTAAGAGGCAGTTTTTACATATTGGTGTATATTTCTTTCGAATAAATAAACACATCTGTCTGTATGAGTTCAGTAAAGTCGTTTGGTTTTCTGAATTTGCACACTAAATCGATATATTCTGTATGGGGGAAGTCGCTTCTGATCTAAACAAAAGCAGATGAAATGGGTCAATTGGTCCTAAGTCGCAGAAAATGCCAAATTATATTACGGCTTGCCGGAACGAAGAAAGTCTTTCTCTGTTTCATGACATGAAAGAGATCATTAAAGTGCAACTACATTAGTGGTTGGCAAGCGTTTTATAACTTCGGCCCGATTTCCAATTTGAAAATGTGGCGTATAGCCACCTCCTGAATTTGTTTGATTGACTATTAAAAATGGGAGCACAGTCTCCAGAAATTACTGCCTATTTGGTAGGGTTACCATACGTCCTCTTTTAGGAGGATTTGTGATCTTTTTCGACTTTTTTGTAAGTGTCCTCGGAGGACGCCCAAATGTTTTCTTCTTTTAAAATTTGTCCGATTTTTTGAAAATATGGTTAAATGTATGCGAAAATTGGAATGAGATATAGGAAATCAGCATTTAAGTAAGGGCCCGTCGGGTCTTTCGGGAGTTGAGCCAGAAAGACGATTTTTTTAATCAACACCATCAACTTCACGTAAAAAGTGTGTAAATTCGGAATCGAATGAAAGTGATGACCTTGTTTTAGTCAACCAGTTACAAATCCGAGTACATTTAGTAATTCTTCCGGATTTTTCACCGGTATTGAAGTCTGAAAATTTGTGTCCTCTTTTCAGATTACCAAAATATGGTAACCCTAGTATTTGGCTATTTGAAAGGCTGAATACTACCAAAATTAAAGTTCGCGACCTCCGCGACTCGGCCGTTGAAAACCACTTCCGTATACCAGATAAGCTTTTGCGCACTGAAAACTGCGTGGTGGCTCAGTACAGTAGGTTGAAATGAACGAATTATATGTATGATATAAGAGCCGACATTGTCAGGACAAAAATTTTGAAAAAGTCTGTTCCGGCCAACTCATACCCGATTCGTGACGTCAAGTAATTGTCTAATTTTCTAACCTACCCGAAATCAGCGACTTCTCCTCGGACAGCTCCGATCTTAAAACGTTTTTGCACTATAGGAACTACGTGCCATCAGTAAGCCGCTAGCATATGACAATAGAAGTATACACTAATCATATTAATTTTCAAATATACATATCCCCTGGATTATGCAAGTCAATTATGCGTTTCTGGGTTAGTTGTTTGATCTGGCTTATTTTCGATCATGACATTGCAGTAACGCGTGCTATCCTTCAAATCCTGTCTTCATATCGAGAGATTTAGGTTAAATAGCCTGAATGCGATTGCAGGCCCGTCTGCTGATTCGTTCGCCTCTTAAATAGCTTAATGCATACTTCACCGAACTAAGTCTGTATCGCCCGATTCGATCTTGTGTAATCTCCTTTGCCGTAAGTGTCATATCCATGCTTCATTGCGGAAAACATATCCAATGCATAGTACCAGGAGTCACCAACACGTGGCCCGTGGACCGCGATTTGATTTGAGATTTCGGAAGAACGCTAAGAAAAATATTGGGAAATGCTGAGATTGATTTCGGTTTCCAAATATTGTTGTTGTTTCAAAATAAGCTATTCTCATGTGCCCAACATCAAATTCCTCATCAGCTGAAACAGCTTCGATGATGGCAACAGGATTCCATCGAGGGATAATCAGTTGATAGTAATGGGCACATTGCCGTGACGTGAAATGTCACAGACACTTCCAACTGAATGAGACACTTAGAAAACGGCTTGAGGCTTCCTCGCAAGATCAGCTTTAGGTGGAGATAGTATTTCTGCTAATATCGCGTCTCGCTGGCCACACTATTGATTCCTTAGTCGCCGAAAAGAGTTGTCAAGTATCATGCGCAAGTCATAGTTCAGCATGAAAGGAAGTTGATGATCATGATATTTCTTGTGGTATTTGTACCAGTGTTGGGATCAAGTCATTACCTTCGAGTCACGAGTCATTTCGAGTCATTGCACATTTTGACTCGAGTCAAGTCAAGTCAATCGATTTTCAAAGGTGACTCGATCAAGTCAAGTCACTCGGTTTTGGAGGTGACTCGAGTCAAGTCAAGTCAAGTCACGAGTCAAGTCACAGTTCAAGTCAAGTTAGCTTTTCGAAGTATGAGGCATGATTATGTCATTTCATTTTGCTGGCTGTCTGAAATACAGATTGAGTGGTCATTGATTCTGAACCAATGAACGAATACAGAGTTAAATATACACGCAAGAAGACGCTGTATCGCTCACATATACCTAGAACTGTTAAACTACGTAAGTAATTGCATAGCCTCAGTTTATAGTTACCAGCCAAAATAGAGAATAG
>ATSW01006524.1:0-13346 GCA_000444245.1 Botryllus schlosseri
GTTCTTGCCGATGCAGAACTTCAATATACAGTTGAATAATATATTCATATTGAAATGAACCCAAATATTTCCGGCTGACACTCGTCAGGGGTAATCGTCAGTAACTAATAGAGAATTGGAAAGTACATTGTATATCAACAAGACGACAATGCGTATCACATGTAACGGCTGATAATAGTGCTCAACATCATGTGCGGGAAAATTTTGATACAAGGATTGCCAATATACTTTAGCAAGAAAAAAATCTATACATTTCAGTCCATTACAATCACTTACCTAATACTCCCAGTAAAAAGCAAGCGGATAACCACTTGGTTCGGCACTGCATGGCCAGATGTTTTCTATACACGCCTATATGTTACTTAAAAAATATAACTATATATACATGATAGTGGTCTCAGAATTACTTTTTAGAAGATAAATTTCACAGAATTGTACACATTCACGTTTGACTATTCGCGTTATACGCAAATGCAATATCGATGATTTATCGGGAATAGGGACTAACTGAAGTATGTGTAATTGTGTATCTTCAATCGGTAACGAACTTTGGTGATTTCGGAAGAGACTCGGTGTCATTAACACGACTTGAGGTTTCGACATTATATATCGTCAGCGCTGGTGGGATGAATGATGTTTCACGGCGTACCACTGATGATTAAACAAGTAGCCTACATCGTAAATAGAGAAGATCTAGTTTGATTCAAGTGCGCGATCAGTCCACCGAATGTGAACTATAGAACAAAGGTTTTAACAGTTAGCTCCTTTGATTGAATCGGTATCAGTTGGTATAAGTCGATATAACTCAAGAACGAGAGAAAGATCAGTTTTATTGTCAATTCAAATTCGGATGAGCCAATGTAGATGCCGCTGTTGTTTGGAAACCAGTCAAAGGATGACTGGTTACTACGATTTCTCACGGGCTCACAGCACCGCATTCCCCGACTATTTCTGCGGTTATACTGTAGCTCCCCTCAGAGTACTTTAGTTGCAATAGGATTTGCGAACATGAGATGTCACCTCATATTCACGGTCGATCCCGCCATGAACTGACTATCGGTGCTTAGCGGAGCTGTATTTGTACACTCGTCGAGCCCTAAGTGCCTTGCCCCGCGGGCAACATTTTCTCATGAATGAGTTGGCGGAAGTGACGAATACTTTTTAGATAAGAATATACCTGATCGCAAACGATCGCTATCTGTCAGAAAGATATCACCGACTTTCGATGGGTGCTGTGAAAATCCATGATTCCTAATTTTAGCGGGAACATAAATACAACTGGTTGTTAGAAGATAGCGTAGATGTACGTAAATACCACCACCTGGACGCGCTGCTTCAAACAATTGGAAAGTGAGGAGCATTAGATTTTGATGTAATCATTTCCGTTGATAATTACAAACGATTGCAGACGATTCTAAAATATTGGTATTCACACACAAATAGGAATACGACGTCGTTACTTTAGCCCTTGATGCTATTGGGGCCTATACACGTCCACCGACTCATGTAGCCTAGCAAAGCATGATTTTAGGGTTCCCATACTTTGAAATTCGGAAAGGAACACAGTTTTTACAAATCATAAAAGTGAGATTACCGGACACATCTTGTTGTGTGTCATTTTTCAGAGTTACTCCCGAATGACCCGCTCGAACGTCCCGTTTACAGATTTCGCGTCATTTATGGCGTTTTTTAGTTCAGCCTGTCCTCCTGGCTGTCAAAGCTATAAAGGAGGACGGATTGCCAAAAAGTAGGACAGTTAGGTGTGATCGGAGGACATTTTCGATTTCCCGAAAAAGGAGGGCATTTGATAACCCTGATGATATACAACCATCGCTGTTACTCAAATATAGAGTGTAGGTATAATGTCGTAAAGCTCCACTCAAATAGAAGTAGAAGCAATGATTACGAAAAAAGGTAGGTATTCGGGGCCTCTTTGCCTAAAAAACTGAAAACTGTTATGTATAAGTATAAGTAGCCTAATATATAATGACCCTTTGAGGTCAAACCTACTTGGATACTCTGAAAAAGTATATTCGTTACTCACCAGATCCGAATTTTCTTTACAACTGAGATTAAATGTCAATTCGTGTTGAATTTGACAACCTGTCGGCATGCTAATACAAAGTACTAATCTCTATGTGAATTCCACGGCGTTCTGTCTTACAAAGAATAGAAAACACAGTCGACAAGTGAGGCAAATGAGGCAATGCCTCGCCTGTATGCCTGCCAATATGAGTAAAAGAAAATTGTGACACATTCAATGATTATAACACCATATTAGTGATGCGTATTTTCCGTCGATGTTCCTGAATGACTAATTTTCAAACATTTTAACATACATAGTCACATAATTTACGCATTTATTGTTTAAAAATATATCACGAAAGAAGTGGAGAGGCACGGGTGAGGCACATATACTGGTCAAGTCCACCTGTGATAGCGCAATTGTTCATAAACAGCTTCGAATTTGCAATATTAACTGCTGTTAATCGAATGCTAATATCGCACTGATACCGAAAATCTAAGTATTGAATGCAAAATTAGGCATTGTTACGTACAATAACCGCGCAGATAAACATTGATCAGGTGAGCCACATATTGACTCGCCTCACCTATACTGTTAGCTAGCTATCCTACAATCCCGGCGAAGTTGCACAATGCGTTATCGACTTCGCAAACCTACAGCGTATAGTGTAGTCGTGTAGTTGTGACGGTCAACATGTAGTACAGAGCAAATACTTTCCCTTGTTGATATATCTGTTAAGTATTTTCCATCCATACCTATATAGCTTCAATTGTGGATATTGTATTTACCGTACCTTCTTTTGTAGCCGACGCGTCGAGAGTTCTAATGTGACAAGAAAACAAGTCGGTGACTGAATAAATTGCCATTTTGGATATATAAATTTGTAAATATGACTGTAATGGATCGTGAACCTCACCGCACGTCACTGTATAATGCAGTATATAAAATATTATATATATTATTTCAGCGACAATCATCCCCCGTCAGTATATCCTTTTGTTCTCGCTCAATAATCACGTATTTAATGACTAATCTCGATTTATTTTTAAATCTTCAATAGATCAAGTTCTAATTGATGATTTTCTAATTCTTGCGGCCGGGACAGGACGTTTTAATTTCACGGGTTGCCGCGGAAATCGTAATTTTACCGAGCATTCTGCAATGCTTTTGAATGAGCGACTGTTGAAGCGGTTTATTACAATTTTAATTGGAAGTATTTATGGATTCGCGCTGTAGAATCTACGCTGCCGAATTTTACAAAAGACTTCCCTATATTCCCACTATAGACGCGCTTTTTACCGATGCGTTTATCGGGAAGTTGATGGCAAATTATTATTATTAATTTATGTAGCCAGCGAGCAATTTTCCTATTACCCCGTTGAGTCACTGTTGTATCTACGCGTAATCAAAGGAAATGTCTTCCGTATCATGTCGGCTATCATTTTGCGGTGGTTAGCCAGGAGCAGTGCGGTATATGCGAGCCGGAAACGTGACGTAAAGAAATACTTCGATAACCTCTGGCCCGCATCGTATAGTTGCCCGTTGAAAAGACGAAAATGACACAATAACGAATATGTTTGATGCGCATTCGTCATTCCGTACGTGACGCACGGCTGGCGGCAAGTATCGGGTGACAAAATTTGGAGTTTTAAGGAATGTTGTTAAATGTTAACATGCTAGGACCACGTACAATTCGAGTACGCGATTCCGAGTGCAGTATCAATTGTAATGATTGGGGTCGAATAGTTAGAGTCGATTTTTCAAGTATCGAAATTAAACGCCTTTCGCGCTAGGAGTTATTTTATCAAGGAAGAATATACTTCGTCCTAACATGGGAGCATTCATAGTTTGCATATGCAGTATGCACAGATCGTGTTTATCTAATATACATTGTATATTATGAGTCGGAGACATAACGTTCTATTCATATTCCTTTACCTGGAAACCTCGGTCGGTCGTAATCCCACCTGCAAAACATGTTACACTTGCGCGTGTTTATCGAAACGACATTTCTGTATGTTAGTGAGCAAAAATCGCTATAAAATATAGTGATGGTCAAGAAATACAAAATTTTGTGATGGCGTGTAACCCTGCAACTGGCATTGTGTTCTTTGTGGCCGCAAAAATAAACTATATTATATGATCTTTTCATATCATTATCACTATCATCATAGATATTGGCACTCGAATATTCGGCTCGTATTCAAATGACCCGACTATATGCTCACCCAGTTCTGTAACAGTGCAATCACATATACACCGGATACCTAACAGCATGATATACGCTTATACGGGCTCTTGAAAACAATACCAAATGCATAAGCTGTTTCGTTGCGAATATCAACTGCTTGTTACCGTAAATTGCCATCCGGAATTCGGTAAAATTGAGAAAGGCCAAACTTCCAACGACCCTGCCAATAGTTGGGAAATAAACTGTCGATTTTTCAATTTAAAACACGATAAACCTCGATTTCAATTGTTTGAGTTCATGTTTGTTTGTCGAAAAAGCGACTTCCATCGCCAAAACACATTACACAATTTCAATTATGGACGTATCGAATTTCGACGATAATTCACGTTTTATTGCGTCAAATGTAATCGGGTCGTATTTGCTGAGGCAGGTATATACCGCGGAAGATATAATATGGATTCAGAGAATATGGTTTGAAATGCCGGAAAAGAAACTCATGACCACGGTTTTGGCATCCCAAGTGGAATCATGTAAAGTAGTTGACATATTATTTCTCACGTTCGCGACCCGTTCCAGTCCGACAATGAGGTATGGTTTGATTTTAGCTGTAATCCGGCGTCTCATGCCTTGAATGGGGAAGCGAGTGGCGCAGTTGGTTAAACACTGTAGTCACGACATCGATGGTTNATCTGGGCTCCTCATCGCCGATCCCGCTGTAATACAGCGCATTGAAANGCNCAGACGAAGAGAGAGCCGAACTCTTGAAAGGAGGCAGCAAATGAGCCGGAAAAAGACTCAAGTCAAGAAGATATAATGACATTATGAAATTTACTGTGTGGGTGTAAATAACCACGATGTTGAAAGCGCCAATTATATATGCGTCAATAAAACAAACAAACTGGATCACATCTAGTAGCCCAGAATATACCATGCTGTTAGCAATTGATCCAAGATAAGATTTCAATAGGTGAAAACCACCCAACCTTGGAATGAGTGGTAAATTTGTCTGCTTCATTATATATATAGCCTTCAGCCGAATCGGAAGATCGACGGTCACTATAGCTACCGCAACGCGCTGTGTGCACTCTTTAAGAGTGGTGAAGAAGGTTTTGATGTCATCAGGGTCTCTCAATAACTGTAAGGAACTCGATCTGTGTGATCTAGGGTTGGGACTTCGGGATCAAATTTCAAATCCCGGGATCGGGATATCCCGGGATTAGCAAAGTAGCAAAATGCACATACAAGCTACACAAGCAACATTTATTCCTCGTAATATTGACGCAAAAACATGCTCCCGTGAATACGAATGAAACCCAGCGATCGAAAGCCACCCGGATAATCAGCGTTTAAATTCATGTACCGCCTGTTCGTGTAGGAGTTGACTTGTCCAACGTGATCGAAAAACGTCCATCATTCCGCCACATTGCCATAAGCTCTTCTTCCACACACTTGCGAGTTTTTTGCTGTGCTCGATCACGAAGTCCCGAACCCGTTTGTGACATCTTGGCAACTCATAGCCGTCAGCCTTGAAGGCCCGATGAATTTGCCCTCTTTGGAGCAATTTGTTTACATGCTAGCCCGTCCACAGCCGTTAACTGGCTAGGAAATTCACCGGACCGAGGATTATACGATTTATAAAGCAACTGGTCTTCCTCATCTTCAATTTTGACTGATCTTTCTTTGACGTGCCCGATTGAGTCATGGGTGATTTAATTACTATCATGTGTACGGACCTCAAATGCGTTACCAGTCCCTTTGTGCTATACCAGTGGTTCCCAACCTTTTTCGACTCAACGTCCCCTTATCAAGCTCGACACAAATTTTCGCCCCGCATTCCCTATCGCCCCATATTTACGGATCCGAAGAAGAGTACATATAAACGGGAAATTTATTCACCTATCTTTGATCGCTGAAAAATTGAGAAAATAAAAAGGTAATTTTTCCGAGTAGGTGCTCGAAAAACCGGTCGATTTTTAGTCAACTTTGGCGTCCTATGCAGAATAAGCCATCTTCACGTGCATTTTTTGGCCGTGTTGATTAAATATATCTCATTGAACGTTCTAACATTTTCGCCCCCCAATCGCCCCCTTGCTTCTCAAAATCGCCCACTGTGGGGCGATATCGCCCACGTTGTGAACAGCTGTTCTACACCCTGAAGCTTTCAAAACGTCTTGACACAAGTTGCATTTGGCTTTTTCTGTAGATTTGCAAGACAAAAAGTTTTGTCACACATCTGATTTTTTCTTCACACTGACATTTTCGAAATTCGCTATTATCCCGACCTGTATTTCACCTCCACAGCACCGTCTTTGCAACGCCCCGATACTTATCCGTAGACTACGACGGAAGTGATTGTGCAGTTCATTGCTATGCCATAGTTGGTTTTAACATCACGTAATTGTGAATTGTTTTAGACAATCAGCCGAGTTTGTAACACTGCTTTATTTTCCAAAATAAGAGACATGGCGCTACGTATGCCTTGGTAGAGGCTGTTCACGAATCCCGGGATTTCATTGCGATTAATTCCGGGATCGGGATTGCTTCAAATCCCGGGATCGGGATTTCCCGGGGTCCCAACGCTATTGTGCGCTGTTTTGCATCATTAGCATTGATTCTCGTCATACAACCATTCTAGTTGGAATGTTGAAACTCAGGATCGTTGGCTTTAATAACCCAAACTAATCCACGAGCCAAGGAAAACAATCTGTAGTAAAATGTAAATTTGAACAATCAATTGAGAATCATGAAAATCCATAATTAAACCCATCCTTAGTTACTTATAGCCGATAAAGATATTTTTTTCAATTTTTTTTTATTTCATTTTATATTTTAAAATTTGCCAAATTTAACAGCTTTTTTTTCTGGGTTTCCCACAAGAGTTGAACTTCAACATTTTAACACATGTTATAAGAGACCTTGACAGACGTATTGGTGAAGAAATTGTTTGGTAACAATATAGTTCACAGATTTGTGAAGTATTTCATAAAATGCCCTTACTATCAAGTGTAAAACCCAATTGCTTACACTGGCTCTGGTTTACACAGACTGCTCACAACCAGTGTCACAAAGACCATTTGTCACAATGCCACAAATCTCCGCAAGCACAAATGCGGTAGTACCTTTCATCCTTCTAGTGCGATGCAGAGGGGACGTTCGGTGCCGACGTCCCTCTCAGGCCTTTTTCCGCTGCCGGTAATTCCTTACAATGCTCGTACAACACCAGTAGTAGTATCTCCATTCGGGCAGTCTCTGGTGATGTGGCCCACATTATGACACATGTAACAGTGACCCCAGCCGCACAGAACACACTTTCACTGTCGAATGTGAACATGGAATGGCAATGACTGATTTTGCAAGTTCGTTCCGCTACGCTGAAGCTGCAGTCACAATTGTTTTGCATTAGCGACTGTAGGATTTCTGGCTATCCCAAAGTTATCCTCCAGAGCGCAGAATTTACTGAATCTGGTTTTGATCGAAAATATAAATTAGTTATCTATACCTAAAGTTGCTGCGATGCACTTCTTAGCGCAATGGCTCAAAAGACGCACATCACAATACCACATTATCCGGGCGGTTACTCCTGATTTCGCGGTCAGTTACGAATGGTAGGCCTACATCCCACCTGTCAGGGGTGCTCGACTATTATCATACCAATTTTTCTTGGAGTGGTGACGGTAAAATGCTTGCACAATTCATGATGAATGTAGTGACTGATTATTATATTCTTATTTTAAGATTGACACCAATAGCAATGCATTATCCTTTTTGGTTTACAGTATGTCAAAGTTTCCCACAACACCGATGTGGAGATTTTATACAAATTGATCACAAAGTATTGGAAGCTGGAAACTCCAAACTTGATCATATCTGTGACTGGTGGAGCGAAGAATTTCAAGTTGCATGAATGCCTCAGAGACGTTTTCAGAACAAGTTTGATCAAAGCTGCGGAAAAGACAGGGGCTTGGATCACAACGGGTGGAACAAGAACTGGGGTGATGAGACATGTCGGGAAAGCTGTGAAGCAACACGCTTCTATCAAAGATTATGAAAAACGGGTAAGTTTTTAATACTTTCTGGGATGCAAATCGAGAGGTGGTCTGAGTACTCAAGTAATTTCGCGTACTTGCACTTCTTACTCAACTGGCTACGTTTTTTAGGCTACTTCAACTAATGGAACATATATTTAACAGAGATGAGCCTGGATAAGGATTAGGATTTGAAAAAACTGGATTTGTGAAATTTTGTCAGATTTGGATTGGATAAGGATTAGAAATTTTTTTCTTGACAGATTATGATTTGGATTGGATTTACCGATTTTCTGGGATATGTCGTGTGGCGAATTGGCGACAAACTTTATTTATAATGTACTTATGGTACACTCGGGCGTAGCCAGACGAGAATAAATGTGGGTGTTTTAGAGTAAAGGGGGGTGTTTCACCAACAAAGGATGTTCTGAATTATACCCGATTTATCGGGCTAATTGTATGCACAAATGCTTCTACAAGAATCAGATACTCTCACTCGTGTTAACAACTTTATACGCATATACATAGCCCTGTTATAATGAAATATAATGCCAATGCCGTACGCTACGATCGATAGCAGCCCGAGTACGTCTCTTCCTAGGCTCGCCTCTAATTACTGAGAGCGAGTTACGACATCTACAACACGCGCGCGCAGAACATATTTCAATCAATGCTGTAGCGGGAGATCTTATAATTTCGCATTCAGATAAGTAGCGGCCTCGCTCGACTTAATATGGTTATATAACCAGATTGACGAATGTTAATATATGCAGGCGGAATCTGATATATCGTGATAACTTGTGACATGATTCAGTTTGATGTAACGCCCGTCCGACGTTCCGATCTTTTTTAATTCGGCACGTAACTTATCCACATAACCCAGTTGTATTATTACGATATAGCACCACAACTGGTAAGCTGAGATAACAGCAGAAACAGACATAACTTGCCCTTAATTACCAAAAGTGAGCAGTATGATAAAGTTATAATACAGTCAGAGATATTGCCATTCCGCGCTCAGATAAGAACGCGACCTCGGGTATCATAACAGATTTCACAAATGAAAATGTCCAATGCGGAATCTCTTATTTATTGATGAAATTGGCGATGAATTGAAGGGGCACTGCACTCAAAAAATGATGTGGTCTCAAATTTAAGGGCAAAACGAAAAAAATTTTTTTGGCTGCAGCCGTTTTCTTCAGAACGCCACCGTAATGGAGCTGCAATTTATTGAAATTTCCAGAAACACATCCAGCTGCAGCTGTCGCGGCTCCGGGTCATTTCTTAACCCGTTACATGGCACGAGGGTCGATGACTTCATCGTCGCACTTGCTCGGCGCGATTAGGCAGTCGATGTTGTGAATAGGGCTGCGCACAATGATTCGAGTACTCGAATCTGAATCGAGTATTTATTTTAATGATTCGAGTCGAGTAGTAAAAGAAGATTTTTTTCGAGTACTGAAATTATATGCTTATCGCCACTGAAAGTTCATTTATCAAAGAAAATTATAGTTTCGATACTATCTTCCACTGTTGAAGCCTTGAAACCTTGATTGGCGGTATCGTAGCATAACAAACATATAGTAGAAAGTTACGACGGTTACTGGACTTGGCATATTTCAGAACTCATGATTATCCCACAACATTGTTTCCAAGTGGAATGAAATCGGTATTGTCGAAAAATACTAGTGTATCATTTATGAGATGGATAGCAGGCATTGTATTCTTTGTGGTGGCATAAACAGTACATATTTTAACTTGGCCCTATTGCATTTTGTTATGACTTCATAATGAGTAATACTCGATTACTCGACTCGACTCGAAACATATTACGCGATTCAGAATCGAATCACTCAGGTACTCGATTTTGCCCAGCCCTAGTTGTGAAGGAATCATGCCTTGCACACCAAGGCGGCGCTCAACGTACGATGTTAGAAGTCAGGAGGATTTGTGTCTGGAGCTTGTCATGACTCTATAGTATTTGCCAGTTGACTGATACTGAGATGCCGTTACAGTTGTATATTGGTGCAAAGCTATATTGATACAGCTGTCATTTTCAAGATGTATTAATGACTTCACACAGTGCACAACCTTCGGAGTAGTAGTCTTGTGGAAGAGACAGACACAGGATANTTTGCATCATTTACCCATGGCATAGCAACTATNTTGATACGNTNCAGTTTACTTGTTCAAGACACAGATGTNTAGATNNTCAACACGAAAATANCATTNTTTCATTCTCATCAAAGTTCCAATATTGTTGTGGAAATTTTTATCGTAACATTGTTGTTCTCAGTTTCACNAACGAATCTTCTGTCTCCATCAGTTCATTCATGCAATTCCTTTGACACGTAGATAACGTAAAATTTGTTAAAATTATTAATGGTATGGAAGAAGGTATTGTTGGTGAATGAACTTCTGATCAAGATACAGATGTAGAAGATTTCGATGATATCACGATATTTGGTGAGAGCCTGCCGTGTCAATTCGAGCCACAATATTCAGAGGAGGAATTAAACTGGAATAATAACAACCAACCACATGGTCCTGGCAGGGCTTTCTAACGAACTGTGATTGATAACACTGCGGCTCTGCTATATAAGTCGAAATCAGTACAGCGAACGGGAACTGTTTGCATTCTTATATTTCACCAATGGCTTACTCGGTATTTATTAAAAATTCAATTTAATAATAAAAGAAACATCCTAGGACTATATAGCCAGGGTAGGGTATTACAACGGGGCAGTCACCAGTCAGGCAGTGGAAGAATGAAATTGAGCTAGTAAGCTACGTAGCACTGCACATGCCATACAACTCGAAGATGTACGATAGAGATGTATTATTGTATCTTAGTCACGTTCTAGAACAACGTTGGCCATGGCCATGGCTGCAGGAACATGTCTTCTCGTCAACTGTCCACTCATGTTCGCCAGTGATGTGATGCAGAATAGAGATGTCCATCTTCTTTTTAGCACCTGCAATTGCATATTGGTATATAAAAAGTTCCTAATATGTGATGTCAGACATATGTAGACTTACACTGCTATCCTGACCACAATGCTGACAGCACCACCAAAAGTGTCAAGTGATGCTTCTTGTCCATAGTAGCAAGTCTTCCATACCTTTCTTCTCACCCAGAGACACCAACTTTTTTTTCAGTCCTGAGAAATGGTTAGTCAGGCAAAAGAAGATTCAAATAATATCAGTATTCAATTACCTTTGCTGACATGCCACACAGCAAACTGGTGATTGATTGATGGATATGGCACTGTCGTCTTAGTGCAATTTCAGAAGGAATTTTATGAAGAGTATGCGATGCGTCATTCCTTTTGACTTCACACGATGTAACGGCACAACTTGTCGATGTCATTGCAGCTTTTAATAATGTCAATGTATATTCTATATACTATTACGAAGACTCTGGGTAGAGCAAGACAATACCGTAGACCAGTGCTTTTCAACCTTTTTGAGCTCAATTCACACTTTTTTTGACAATTTAATTCGCACCAGCTAGCTGGAATTTATTACACAAAATGAAAAGCTTATCACTTTTGTATTTGTAGGGCTTCCTGTAGGTACAGAGCGTCATTATTTCACATTCAGCGTATCGTATTGTTGATTAATCAAATATCACTTTTGTATTTGTAGGGCTTCCTGTAGGTACATAGCGTCATTATTTCACATTCAGCGTATCGTATTGTTGATTAATCAAATACTAAAATCACTGCAGTAGAAAAATCACAGTTATCGCACTTCCGCTGTTCTCAAGGTATCCGTTGCTTTTTCTAGGGGTATCGTGCAGTGATTTCTTTCGATGCTTAAAGGGCAAACCAATGAACAATATCACTTTTCCACTAAATCGACGTGTTATGTCATCGCTATATGAATGTGTGCCGAAATTCCAATACTTTGCATTCAAATCAACACTGGCATCGCTCACTATTACCTACAAGGTAGGGTTATCATGGTTGTCGGTGAACTCGGCCCTCAGTGAATTCGGCCTCACAAACTCTTCCCTCAGGTTTATTAATTTTTCACCAATCACTTGATAATAATATTATTAGTTTAATGATTCGCTGTAATACAAAATTTCCTGAGGGCCGAGTTCACTGAAGTCCGAGTTCGTGAGGCCGAATTCACCGAGGGCCGAGTTTACTGGTAATCGTTATCATATTTTGGATTCGGGACAGGAGGACACTTATTCAAAAATAGTCAGAAATAGAATAGTGAATCATGTAGAATCCTGGAAAATGGTAATCAGACTCCGTTGTCGGTCGACTGAAAAAAAGCCAACTTTCTAGCTCAACTCCGGAAATACAGTTTTTCTTTCACACTTAACATTGGTTGACTATTTGTTTGAAATTCTTTTCATTTGCACAAGTACGAACCGTCACACAGGTTGAAAAGCACTTTATGCTGTAGTCGATTTTCGGGATAACAGTAATTTCTTAGCCACAACACGAATACCACCAGTCAGGGCTCCCCATGAACATGACAAAATTCATGACATTCTAAATTGGTGTAGGGTTCGGGTACTGTAGGAAAATTCATCATCCTTAACCGAAATCCAACGGTACGCAAACCTAACCTGAACCCACAACTCCGCAGCTGACCCTAAAACATATTCATTATATTGTAATCTTACTAATCCCCAAGCCATAATTTTACGATACCCTCAAACCCTCATCTTATGATTCTCCAACCTGAATGCGAAACCAATTATGACTGCTCTGAATTTTGAAATGTTCAGAGGGCACACTGATTGGTGATGGTAATGTTTTATACATAACATAAGAATAGGACATGATCTATTCCTGTCCTCAAGAAATAGAATACACTAGCCCCGATTAAGAGAAAAATCTCCTGACTGAACATCCTCCGTGGAACGGCGTATCTACACCACCTTGGCGTGTAAGACATATTTCCTTCGTAACATTGGCTGGCAACTATCTAAAGTTCGTCCTCTGCGTGACTGCCTAATCGCGTTGAGCAAGTGCGACGATGAAGTCATCGTTCCATGTAATTTGTTAAGAAATGACCTGGAGCCGCGACAGCTGCAGCCGGATGTGTTTCTGAAAATTTCAATAAATTGCAGCTCCATTAC
>ATSW01006526.1:0-16707 GCA_000444245.1 Botryllus schlosseri
GCAACCCTAGTTATAGGACGTTGGTTACATCATTCGTAGTCGCGGATTCACAAACTGTACCTGCATGGATATACTTGCCCAGATACCTGATGCACGTAGGACGAGCATGAGCTGACCGTTGGGACCAAGAGCATATCGCGTCTGTGGCGGGTACACTCCATTCGAATGAGTAGGGATGTACGTGCCATGTCAATTTCGAATTGTTTTCGGCGAACACTTCCCGAGAAGATATCGAAAACTTCCAAAATATTAAGGGACCTCATATAAGGTGAAGAATCTGCGAAATCGGGTGTGTTAAATCGACGGGTGGAACGAAATGTGCATAAGAGGTTTCTTGCAAAAAGTCTGTAGAGAAAGTGGTCAGTTTTAAAGAAGCAATATCGGTATGGTGTTAAATGACTATTAGAAAAGTTCAGAAATCTCTTCTTTTTTCGGATTCCGGGGATTCACTGGTTAATTTGCTAGGTTGTCTAAAACACGATGCCACCATATTCGGCTCAATTCCAAACGTTTAAATTTTAATTGAACCCGTTCTGCGTTCTTCCACACCTCAACATCACGACCCAATTGTTCAAGTCATGACCTTTTTCCTAGTTATCACAGTTCCAAATGCTACTTTATGTGGGCGAACAGCTGTCTATCTCCACCATTGACGACGGCGGCCATGGTTTGATTCGCGGCCGCAGCACGTTTTGAAGCGGCGGAGGTCTGTCAAAGATTGCCCTCCCCCACGTTGCGGTGCTCACAGCGACTTGAAATAAAAAATCCTACTGAGAAACTCGATCAATTACCAATCCAAGGAAGACAATGAAAAGAGCGAAGAAGCTGAAGATCTTGCACCGCCATTAGGCTGATGGGGTGACAGATTCTGAGTCAGTAATTGGTCGATTTCACATTCTTGTGTCTGTACATTGCATCGAAATGTGCATGGGGTGTGTCTTGAGTGGGTAAAAAATATTAGAACTACCTATTATGCTACACTCGGAATTGGGATTCCGCAATTTTGTTGTACGTCAACCTTGTTTACCACATTTGCTCGCGGCACACTTCAGCAGTCAAATCGGTATAACAGTATGCCGAGGTAGCCTACACTGGTTGAAAACCACAAGTTTATAGTTCAATCTGTCGCATTCTGTTAGTAACAAAATATTGCATTTTCGTACGTTATCACCCAGATTTTATTGCAATCCAGACCAAATGTACTTTTCGAAACTACTTACTTGTGAACCCCTGGTCCAAACTATCCACAAGATTGGCGCTTTCAGAGTGGGTCTATTTCAGTTGACGAGAAAAATTGTTCTTACTAGGAAAGTAATCGTAGTATTATACAGCGGCCTATGTATAGGCATGCTACCAAAAAATCCCACCGAATAACAGTAGTATGGATTGTAAGTTACAATTGTGATATCATTCGATTTGAATTTACGATCCTGTTTGCACGCTTCAAGTAACAGGAAATATAAAAAACATGGCTATGATCACTCTCCCACTACCATAGTGACTAACGCAACAATATATACGTTTTGCTAATTGCCTTTTCTAGTACCGCTTTACTGGATTTTATCGTATATTACATTTATTACGTTGTAAATATTTCATATGACTTATTACGGACCTAAACAAGTTTTAAACTTTTGTAGTTGGACGTTTGCCAAAATCAGTTCAGTACCGTTGATGTAGCCAAGGTTATCCTATACACCCACGCGTGTCCGAGTTCAGGTCGCGGCAATAAGAGATTTAGAAACGCTACACTAGTATATATTTTTGGGTCCGTGGACATATGAGCATGCGACATTACAGCATGCGAGACTTCGGCATGCGACAATTTGGCATGCGACACATGAGCATGTGGGTTAAACTACGGGTTAGGGGTAGGTTAGGGTTGGATTTACGGTTGGGTTAGGGTTAGGCTTTAGGTTAGGTTAGGCTAGGTTAGGTTAGGTTAGGCTATGTTTCGGGTTAGGGTAAGTTTTTGGGTTATACAGTCACGTGCTGAAGTGACGCATGCTGATGTGTTCCTTGCTGAACTGTCGTTTTCCATTGTGTCGCATGCTCATGTGTCGGGCAACCATATTTTTTATTACTGGAAAATTAAGAAATCAACCATGACTGCGTACTAGATAACAATAACTCTCAACAAATGTACAAAAATAGAATAATCAGTGCTGCATATCACGTAAAGTAATGATTTGAACCGTCTGGTAAATGCATAGAACAGGCCTGCGCAAAGTGCGGCCCACGGGCCAAATGCGGCCCGCCGGGCGATTCTGTACGGCCCGCGGAAGGCTGCTTGAAATTTGAAATATTAAACCTACTTTTTAATGTTGCCGCGTGGACTAAAACCAAACCATACGAGGTATAAACTGGACCGGAAATTCGTTTACTATCAAGCCTGTTTATTAACATACCGTGATTACGCAGCCTATATATACGTACCTCACATGCCTAATCGAGATTAAAACTAAAGTCAATGTAGCAAGTGATGCCGTTAGAATTAAAGTCACAAGAAGTCACCAAACCTTCTTTGTTGCCATAGTCACATCACGCATTACACGGTCTGTGTGTTTCAAATTGTTACGTGATGTGTTTCCAAATCCATAATTCATGAAACAAGTGAATCAATGCCCATGATTTCTATGAATATATCACCACCCATAAAGGAGGTCAAAAAAAGAAAGCCAAAAGTTGAAATTGAAAGATGGTTAATAACTGCCACGTTCGCTTATCAACAAAGCCATTTCGGCAAGCTGCACACTTCTCAGAAACCATAGCTACCAAGACAATAAGCTATATATAATCCTTAGGACCGTAACTCCCGCACCTCAAACCCCCCAATTGCGTGGGGAGCTAGACGTGCGCCCAAAATTATTTCATGAGTGAACATAAATTATAGGGTATTTTTTGAGAATTTATGCAACTTCATTCAATGGTTTTTAGAATGGGCATTTCGGCGTTAGCCATTACCGCGCCACGACGCACCAAGATAAATGAACTTTAGGCCAACACGGGATTCCGAAAAGGCACTGCAATTGCAACTGCTGATAAAATGAACTAAGTAAAGGGAATAAAGCTCGACAGCGAGAATACCTTGGCTGAAAAGGACTGCCCTTATGTTGACCGAAAACCACGAACTCCAATTGTCCATATAGGCAATATTTGCCAGTGAAGAAATACCAATCGGAAATCGGGGTCGTCTTTTTAGTTTGGTACGCTTCGGCGATTTCAATATCTTTTCTCATAGCAGACGGGAGGTCACGAAATAACAACATGTAACGAAGTAACTATACCAACGGGCCCTCCCGAATATTTCCAAGACAGTACCTCACTCAGCTCTAGCGGTAAAATTGAGTAGGCAACTACGAGGGCTGAGAGAGGTTAAAAAATATAGCAATATATTTGCAATTACCAATATTATTGACCGATTGAATCATGAATCATGAAAAAAGTCCTCGCTTCGCGCGATTAGGGCATACAAGACATCTCGTGCATCGTGCATCTCGATGGGGGCTGTTATTGATAGAAAAACGTGGATAGGGGTTTAAAGAGAGTTCAAAATGTATCATGTTTAAAATTGTTTCAAAATATGACGGCAGATAAATATTTTTTGGGGTAATGAAGCGTCACTTCGTCATTTCTCAATATCAACACATCCACTGAGCACCAATTCGTTTAATACATTGCTTCCAATTTAGAAATAAAATCAATACGCTGCATATTCTAAAATTTCTGACTCGGCCCGGCAACATATTTCTGCTTCTCATTTGGCCCGCGGAGAAAAATAATTGCCCACCCCTGGCATAGAAACTCATACCGCCAATACCGTAAAATTTCGGAAACTGCATCCCAAGAAGGGACCTATGAAATGAGGGAACTGAAAATTGCAGGTAATGACGGGAACTATACCGATACTACACAAACTTCAAGATATTTTACGTATACATTTACGCGTACCGATCCGGTGCTGCTGTACCCTTCATCCGTGTAAGGTTCAATGTGTAGGAATATGAGACTGAAACTACAACGTCCCGCATGTGATCACGCGAAGCCTACCATGTGTGCATTTAGCGTTTGTCCTACTAGTCGATACATAGATCTAGTTCAGATGCCCGTATGCCTGTATTGGTTGGACATGGGAATAACACCGGAAAAGGTTAGAGCCACGTTGTAATATGATATTGTGAACCAAGCTGAAGAATGGTCATCCACATATATAAATTGGTGGTCAAATAAGTCAGACTTCTTTAAGACTTCTTTAAGGAGGATTTGAAGTTAGGGTCTACCTCCACAATGTATTAGAGTAAATTGTTTCAAAAGGTCAATGGTTCACATATTTTTAGTACGTGGATATTTTCGAAATTTCTGGGCGCGTATTCGCAACTAACACAGAATGTCAATTGCGTATGGGCAGAATGTTCGAAACTATATTTAGTTACCATGATGCAGGGCTATTAGACACGGGCGTGATGATAATCTTACTCATAAAAGCAATGCAAATCAAAACATCAAACAAATTTCAATCAAACGTAACTCGAAGTTTGCAAAGTCAAAGGATTTACCTAAACACATGAGAAGTAGAAGTGAGAGTAATATTAAACTTACATTCTTGAGTAATCACTGCAACTTGACAAAATGTACTTGAGAAAATCTACAAATTGCATAAGTACTTCTTTACTGAGAGCCACTAGATATGTAAACTTATGACTTTCGGACGGTTAGGGGCGTCATGCGATTTCGCTTCCGTGTGACCGTATTCGTATTCGTTTTCGATTTGTTATAAGACGATGGTTGCATCATTTGCGGTGGGGGCTGTTTATTTGTTATTGCGGATTCACCAATAGACGGAGTGCTACTATACGGGTATCCATGCGTATGCAAGCACGACCTGCCCGTTCGAAGCATCGACATACTGCGGATGTGGTGGGAACATCGCGCGCCATTCACTTGGTACGTATAGAACTGGACGTCCCAATGATGAATCTTTTTTGCAGCAAACTCGTCGGCAACAAAGCGCGGCGTGAGTAATCGTTATAATCAAAGATACGAAATTCAAAAACGTAATGATCACGTGTAGGGCTATTAATGTGTTTGAATAATAAGACATAGCGGCTGCAAAAGCAGATATAACCGTCGAAGAAAGTGTAACGCAAGCTGTGACAATCGCCATGATCATATTTGCAATATACATACGTCTCGAGGAATTGCCATTGATGCACAGTGCCAAACTCCCTGCTACAATAAAGAATGTACCACCCCATAATCCGGGTGATGAGTGAGTGGAACTTTCTAAGAAAGATAGGAGATTAGGCCGGTCACCATAGTTGAAGCTGTAACTCAGTTGATTCATCGTTGCACGCTGGTTGATGACTAAAGTTAATATGGTCAGTAAAATCGACAATACACCCATCACTATTTCTCCGATGGCAAATCCAATGCCGATTCCAAATTTTGCGGTTTCATTTCCTTGGTGCGGATCCCTTCGTGTCCCTTGAACGGACACGACTTCTTGTTCCAGTACATCCGGCCTTGTTGTGACCATCACGGCGACAGCTGCTTGACCGTTATTTCCCCCGGACGTAGGTTGCGGTGGCATTTGATCGAAAGTTGGTTGTTGAAAAGTTGCAGAAGGCGCCATCATTCTAGAATCTGATCTTCTTACACGGAGGAAAGATTGTAATACTATTAACAACTGAACTATAAACAAATGTTCTGGAAGTGACTATTGACGTCATTAACTTGGGTGGTCCTGTTCACGTTCGTATATACGCTGTGCGAATCTAGATTCTAATTCATGCGCTCGCCTTAGTTGATTCCTACCTGTAAACTTGTTCTAGAAATATCAGTTGAATATATTCTTATTAAAATAAACCGGACTATTTTCGGCTGACACTCGTCAGCGGTAGTCGTCAGCAACTAGTAACGAATGGGTAAGAACATTGTATATCAACAATCGTATCACCAAATGTGACGTCAGCGGCAGGAAATTTCAAATAATCGAGGTCATTATTTCACAGAACTCTTACCAATTTTGATTACCATTCCTCGAATTGCAACTTCCTCTCCCACGCTGCACCACGGTGGTTACACGACGGAAATTCTACAGCTAAAAGATAAGCCTTGTCACGCCAAAATCATACTCGGTCTTTTGTCTGATATCGCTAATCCGCTAGAAAATATGATGTTTGCTCAATTGCGATGCAACTGCAAATGGTACTTAAGTCCAGTCTTGCAATATCGCTTCTGGCCTCGGAAAATTTTGATGCAGTCCAGCAAAACGGAGTAAAAATTAGAGCCCCCTCCCAGCCAAAAAAACGTGCCCTAACTATACTAAAATACTGGGCTGTAACCAGGTCAGAAGGCTCCTAGTCAAAGTCAATGGCACTTTCATAGTTTTGTCTCCAGTCCAGTCGAGTCATTCTTGATTCACCGTCCGTCAGAAGGCCGAGTCCGAGTCATGGTATTATTACTCGAATATCGAATGGTTTGCATTTATAATATACTAATTTGCTCACATTTAGCAGTTTTTGATCGCATTCTCAAGTATCAGTACCAATAGACGAAATCCTAATAGTGTGGTTACTTTACTATTCTACGAAATTATAATGAAATGTCGGTCTGGTCCGTTTAAGTCTGGAGTCATATGACTTGTTTCGAGTCATGCGCAATGACTCGAGTCAATGCACAGATTGACTTGAGTCAGTCGTGACTCGACTCATTACCACCCTGCTAAAATATTAGCGAAAAAGAGTTACAAAACAAGATCATCTTAGGATATATTCGTCCATTCCGTGACACCAAATTTACGTTTTGACCAAAACTCCGGCTCCATACAGGGGCGTAAACAATAAGTAAAAAAGGATTTGTGTTCGAACTAGCATTGTGATGATTCGTGACGTCATATGATCGTGTCCACGCTCGCCTTTCATCGGTGACAATCGTCAGACTTACCTCGAACGAAGTAATAGTTTGCGAAGAAGTACTAATACATCAACAAATATTATGAACTTCAACTTCATTTTATTTTGAACTATCAGGTGCGCAAGATACATGGCAAGAGTTTTCAGCGACTAAGTAATCGATATTTGGTCTAGCGACACACGCTATTAGCGATAAAACGATCTCTTCCTAACCCCTGATCTTGTGGGAAAGCCCTAATCCGATTTCTTAAAGCCTTCTGTCTTGGCAGTGTTTGAGCCATTGCACCTCAAGAAGATATTTATATTCAAATTAAATGATCCTGGTTTAATTGAATGCTGTTTCAGCTAGTTAGGAATAGTGATGTTGGGCACAGGCGAAAAGCTATTTTGAAATAACAACAATAATTTGAAATTAAAATCAATATTAGCATTTCAAAATGCTCTAGTTGGCGTTCATCCGAAATCTCATATCTGATCGGGTCAAAAAACAGACCTCGCGGGGCGCTTGTTGATGACCCATGATCTAAAGTCTGTTTCTCGTTGATTAACAAACTACCAGTGGCAAGAGCATACAAAATTGTTACTCAAAGTAATCGACTACTTCTATTCGACTACGGAACCATTGCAATGTATACTCGACCCGATTTGAGTACTCGAATCGGTCCGCGGCCAATACGAAGCAACAGCTCTGAATATTTCATCCTTGAATTACCGCCGTTAAAACAGTGTGAGCAGCAGGTGCGTATTTATTTCCTGTGTAGCAATACTATTTCGAAGTAATAAGGCTATGCTGCTGTCTCGAAAAGCTTTCAGACAAATTGCGGAGTCATATGTAAATACTACTAAATGACTAGCTTCATTCCTATTATATTAACATCGAAAACGAGACTGCATATTACAGATGCTCAATGAGTAGCTTCATTCCTGTTCAAATAACACCGAAAACGTGGCTGCTTATTACAGAAGCTGTTGTTTAACCTATTCATGGCCTTTTTAACTACAATGGTTATTTGCACCAGGGAGATATTCCTTATTTGGATTCCGTGTCTGCCTACTTCCAGCACGACCCACTTCTATCCCTTTTAAGACATCGCTTACGCGCATCAGATGTTTAGGGGGAGCCTAGATAGGTCTTGAACACATGTGAAGGAGCTCTAGACTCGACCTCCGTCGAATTCGGACCCGCAACGTATTATTGTTGGGGCTTTGAATCAAACCGATACGTTATCTCGCCACGCACTCATGCACGCTGCCGCGAAAAGAATTCACGCTAATCTGCGTAAAGATCAGCCTACTCCATAGTTGCTTAATTCCTAGTATAGTAATATAGAAAACATTTGCGTAAAATACAAATGCGCGCGGGAAATATTTCACAATTCTATATAAAACTCGCTCTTCAGTCAGTTCAATTATGAGCATTATGCCACCTTAATGTTTGCTGAAAATACTAACGACCGGAAACACGCCAATAACTACGAGAAATGTCACAAAACCATCGACAGGGGTCCACTGCTGTCTTGACAGATAGGCCTAGTTTCCGACGTGAGAGCAGGGCGGATGATGTGACTCTTCGTTCCATTACGATACTTCCAGCAAATGGTCTGATTCACGGCGAACGAATACAGAGTAACGTATATCGTTCCCTTATAAACTTGCAGTTATTCTCAGTAGGTGATCATGTGTGGACATGATACTGGTTCTCGGGCCATCAATTCCCTAGTTCCGTTACCAAGGCTGACCTACATGAGGAAATAGCCCGTACAGTCACATCATGGAATATATCCGAGTCGCCGTAATATATGAAACATGACATGATAATAGAGGTTGTTTTGCAATTGGACCATTGTTACAAATAGTGGAGGATAGCCATGATGTAAGGTCACCTCCGCCCATCCGAGTGCGATTTCAGATCGTGGCAAGAAAAAGCAAAAAAACAGTGATATCGATTTTCCATCACTCGAAAGTCAATAAACCAGCAGTCATGACTGCGTGGTGGATAATAATAACCCTTTAAAACTGCAAATATAGGTTAATCAGTGCTGCATATCACGGAAAGTTAACATGTTAACAGTCTGTAAATGAATAAAAACTTGAAAGTAGATAAAGACAACGCCGAAAATTAACGGAAAATGCACTCAAAAACTGGAGCACTGAGAAGCGGGAAATGAAAATTTTGGATACCGGCACTACCCAAACATCATGATCGCCAACGTATACGCAATACGCATGTATGCATACTACGGACCCAGCGCTATGCACTGCGATATATCCGTGTCAGGATAGACCCATGTTATGATTCACGTAGAAGTGACCTTTTCAATGACAACAAAAGAAATGTAAATTCCGTCTGAATTGTTCTTAACTAAACTGTTTCAAAATGTAGATTTATAATCAGTGGGTCACCTATTACATTCAAAAGTTAATCGGAAGTGTATGTTTTCGAAATTCCGGCGTCCGTCTGCGAAGCTGATGCAGAATGACGAGCGTATGGCTACGTGTACGTGTAATAATCGACAATATATCGAGATATACAGTGAGGCAGGGCTATTAAACTTAAGCGACATGGCACTTTCACTGGAAAAAGTGATGCTAATTTTTATTTAAGCAAGTAGCTGGGGTAATATAAAAACATAACGACTTAAGTAAATTGGTGTATGTATACAATACGTAATTGAGTACCCCCAAAGCTTAGTAGTGCTTCGTTACTATGATCTCATGAGGATATGTCAACCTTATCCTGTTCTAAACATTAGGTGCGGTCGTGCGATTTTGCTTCCATTCCTGCTGTATTCAGATTCGAATTGTTATAAGACGGTGGTTGCGTCATTTGTTGTGGCGCACCGTACACTTGCTGTGGTGGCGGATTGCTCGCTTGCTGTGGCTGATTAAACAGCTGAACCGGAGTGTTGCTTTGCGGATATCCCTGCGCTGGTGCCTGCTGCACGTATGCCAGCATGACTTGACCGTTTGGAGCTTGGACATACTGCGGCTGTGGTGGGTGTACCACGTTCGGTTGAGTAGGGATGTACATAACCGGCTGTGTCAATCTTGGATTTTTCTTGCAGCAAATTCCTCGGCAACAGAACGCGGCGTGAATAATCGTTATGATCCATGACACGAAATTCAGCAGCATTATTATAGAATGTAGGAAGATTAATGCAGATGAATAAAAAGACCATACGGCTGCAAATCCGGATATGATGGTCGACGAAAATGTGATGCAAGCGGTAACAATCGCCATGGTCATATTTGCGATGTACAGGCACCTGGAAGGATTAGACTTGATGCACACTGCCAACATCCCTGTTATAATAACAGATATACCACCCCATATCCCAGGTGAAGAGTACGTGAAACCAGGGAAGATGGATGGTCTATTCGAGTCGTAATCACTGTTGGGGATGGGACTGTTGTAGTCGAAACTATTGTAGATGTAATTGTCACGGCTGTCCATGTATTCCTTCCAATACGATTTTATTGCATGCTGATTGATAACCAGAGAAATTATGGTCATTAGAACCGACAATACACCCATCACTATCTCTCCGATGCCGAGTCGAAATATCGCGCTCTTGTTTGTTTCGCGCGGAATGTTCTGCGTGCCTGGGGCTCTCACAACTGCTTGTCCCTGTGCAGCCGGCGTAGTCGACACCATTATACTGCTCGCTGGATTACCCTTGTTCACTCCCGCAGTCGTAGACTGAGGTGGCATTTGGACGAAATTTGGTTGTTGAAAAGGTGCCGATGTCGCCATCATTCGAGAATCTGTCCTGTAAGACTATATCTATTTACAACTGAAACATAAACTAACGTAGTACGGAATTGTGAATATATAAAGCAGCGAGGGGCCACACTGGTGATACTGTTATGGTAACATTGATAATAACTCATATGTTCTCGTTAGTAAGATAACTTTAGCGTATTCAAGCATGCTAATATGATTTAGAAATATCGGAATTTTACAGGACTAAAAACTTTTGAGTCAAATTACTTGAATTTCAATTTTCTTTGACTCACTCCGTCATGGTAGAGACGCGTAGGAGTTGGAACAGCAGATGAAGTTAAACCCACATCGACAGATTCACGATTAATCGACTGATTCACGGTATGGTAAAAACACATTGACTCGAGTCTGATGCGAGCGCGAATGGCACTTAAATTCAGTTTTACAATATCGCCACGAATATTCCCGAGCAGTAGAAGAAAACTGGACGCATATTAGAGCCCCTTACGCGCCGAAAGCAAACCTCTGTCACTGAAATCGTACGAAAAAGTTGTTGCAACATAAAGTCATTATATATATCCACGTCGTCTCTGGCTTAAGGCATATTTTGACTAAAACTATGGTAGGAAGGCATAAATTACTTTATGTTGGAATTGGCATTTTGATATCACGTGACGTCGTGTGTTCATGTCCAAGTATTCCTTTCATAGAAGTTCGTATTCACACTTTCACGCCACGATCATTCCATCTCGCTTAGTGACTATACTACTTATTGTGAAAAGAGAGATGTCAATCTCATGACTATTCGTTGCCTTGATCTAAACCAGAGGTGCCTAACTCAAATTGCGTCACGGACCGGATTCAAACCTTAAAATCGGCCCGCGGGCCGTATGTTTGACACCACTGTGCTAAATGTCTGGATGTTGCGATACTATCAAACGAAGTTTCAGACTGCCTCGCTGGGACGAATGTGTTAAAAGCACATTTCTCGTTGTAAAGCAAACTCATGGTTTATAAAGCGAATAAATTTGCTCCTAGAAATAATCGAATCTCACTTGACAAGAACCCTTCGAATGCATACTCGACTATGTTTTGAGGACAGCAGTTCTCAATATATTTTATCCTTGAATTATCGCCCTTCTAACTGCGTGGATAGCACGTGCGTTTCTCATTGCATTATAGCAGTGGTTCGCGAACTGCGGGGCGCGCCCCCTTGGGGAGTCTGANAACATCAGATGGGGGCGCTNAGCTACGGCAACTTAATTTTNTCGCGCTNGGCGCAATTTACATCCATTTCGTGGTCGTTGCCCTGTNTATAGTACGAATTTCATATTTGAGAATTATCTCATGTGCTATCATAACCTTCCATGCCATCAAACTATACCAGCATTTTGGCGGCCTTTTTGTGGCATGACATATGATATGACAGCAATGNTCTCAANAAATAATGAAAGTGCTGGCNTGAAAACCATTCAGGTTAGTTTTAAAGTCCTCCCGAGAACACTATATAGACCTTGACGATTGTTTCATTCCTCTTCCATCGATATANAAATCGTAGCCGTAAAAAGCATTTTCAAGCGGGCAGTATTTCACAATTCTAAGTCTAATAGTTAAATAAGTTCAACGATGTACATTCTTACCCGACAANACAGACTGTTTAACGCTTCGAACCCTATGATGATTGCTTAGAAAACGATAACCAGTGCTTCGCATACGGCCATGAGGGATATAGGACCCGATGAGTTTGAGAGTAATGAGGATGTGACTCTNGGTTTCGATTGCAATAAAGTCATTAGATGATCAGAATTAAGGCGAACTAACTTCCCTTGTAAGCTCGCACTTGTTCTCTGGCCTCGATGACGTACAGACATGATACTGCTTCCTGGGCTACCAGCNTCACTGCATCCCTCAGCAAGATAGGACATCGTGACTAACTGAACCGCACAGTAATACCATGCACTAAATATGAATAGGAAACGTGGAATAGATCNTATGATGCGTAGAGGTTGGTTGGTGGCTCATCAGCCACTGAATGTTGCTGTCGANGAACTACAGATGTTCGGCTAATTCTTAGCCGNGATACGCCATAGAAATATCGGAAACCATTTTATTTTGCTTTCAGTACATTAATACAATCCGGAGAANTGATTGAAGAATGGACGATGCTTCTCTGTATCACGGGAACTGGATATATTTTCTGAAACAATAGCTATTCTCAGCGTCATTTGTCCTTCGGTGGGTCGCGGAAGATTAGGGTTGCATTGAAACCGAACGGTGTATTAAAAAAAAACTTTGTTTAAAACCTTTTTCAAACNGTGTTTTAAACGGCTNCCCTTTAAAAAAAATACAATTTTTTAAANGCATTGTAGAATTATTTATGCCATGATTATGTAAATACTTTCGAAAGGCATTTCGTATGAGCTTACGGACGACTTGCACCTAGTATAACCAACGTATACGACGTGAAGTGGCTGAAATTCCCAAAATCGTCGTTGGTGCGACACTTATAGNAAGTAGAGCTAATTGGAGCGGGATGGGTNATTTGATGATGATGACCGCGNACCGTTAAAATACTGCGTTATGATGTAGTCCTTGTTAAAGATACTTTTAGTNTGATTTTTGACAGTGGTNGGAAGCCCGTTTTGTCGAAATANNCATATTTACCCTATATCAGCGGTTCTCAACCTTTTTTTGACACGCGCCCCCCTTGGCGATGGTCAAAAAATTCGCCCCCTCCTGACCCCCCTTACATTTATCGTCATGTCAAAAAGAGCACATCATCTAATACAGAGGNGGGCAACCTTCTTGCTAATCATGGCCGCATTTCGATTACTTATGTAGCCTAAGGCCGCATTCCAGGGCATAGCAGCAATGAACGATCTGGACGCAAAATACCTATGGTAAACTGTCCATATCCATTCCCGGTGAACTCCGAACTATTCTACTTTTCACAAAGGCCTAATGTACGCATCGAAATCGCGAGTTGCAATGCTTTGAATAGTTGCTAGGAGTGCATATTGTCGCGACTAGCGCGAAAATTTTTCAGATCCGCGAATGAATTGTTATTTCTTGAGGATTCCCATTCCTGCTCCAATTAAGAAGGGCGATACGGCATTAAAATCGAAAAACGAAGTCTTGTTGAATTGCGCGGAGCGCGAAGAAAATTTCAAGATTAAAAAAATCTCTCGAAAATTCGGTAGTGAATTCGTAATTGCAATTTGCTTGTCTACGGCGGCCAACACATGCTAATTGAATTAGGCGTCCGCGGCCGCACAAATTCCCTTCTACGGCCGCATACGCCCGTACAGGCTGACCATCCCTGATCTGATAGTATACATAAGGTATATCTTACGCCAATTTTAAATCCGCATTCCAGTTGTTTGGTATTTTACATTGCTGACAAACTTCCCCAAACTTGTTTGAAAATCACAAAAAAAACATTGAAAAGGACATCAATTACTTTTAAGGAAGGTTGCACTGAGATTAATCCTGATGCTGGTAGTGACTACAGAGAGCATGGTGTCGTTCTGTTCTGCCATGCTAAATTTGATCGGTTTTGGAAAAAATTAAATTGTGTTGATTTATAGCCAAATTGAGGGCGAAACCGGGCAGCCTATATTGCATCTAAGTCTGTCTTAGGCAGTGCAGATCGCCAGCTATCATTAACAGCTACCTAGCGCACAGAGATTTAGGCTACAGCCGAAGCTATAAAGTAATGAATGACGGGCACGTTGGAATTTCTCTAAATCTTCAAAGAATATCAAAAATTTGCTCAAATGAAGTTGAAGTCAGCCTACACTCCGTTGAGGGCGACTGCTGGAGTTCGAGTTAAGGTTATGGTTTCGTGTGCAAGGCTGCATATTCATACCTGTATATTACGGGTTGTACACCGGTGTTAGCACATATTTTTTCGCAAATAATATATGGCGGGATGAGCTGCCCGTCACGTACCTGCATGTTGTTGAGGATCGAGTGAGCACGTCGATGTCCAATTCGGCGCCGCAACATTTAACCATAGATTATCGAATGTAATGTGAGTAATACTCGCTGTATTAACCATAATTGATGATACGACACACGTGAAGGCGGGAATCGCGCCTCTATAGCGATTAGCATGCATTGTGATTACTTTTTCATCTTATGCGAAAATCTCAGTGACTATGTTGGTAAGTCATCGCCCAATTCCCGCCGTAATATCGCTGGACCTCTAATGTACTCGCAATGCCATCTCACGAGAATTGGTAATGGTTATTGAAAGGTAGGTATTATAGCGTTGTATGTGATAATATTCCATACCAAGTCGCAGCCAAAGTAGTTATTGGTGATACTCACGTATCACGAATTCAGAATGAATTACCCTGGTCTAAAGACATAACCACTTCAGTAAGTAGGTCTAGTAGGCACACGTACTTCAAAAAGTAGAAGTGTTTTATTACTGACCACGTAAACACCTTTCCTTATACCTGATTCGCGAATTGGGACTTGCCCTGTGTGATCGAAGCGTACATACCTATGCCAGCATACATACAGTTTATACCTTCAAAGAAGGAGTGACCTATAGTTTATTAGTCTTACTCTTCTATTATAGGGTTACCATATTTTGGAATAGGGAAAGGAAAAGACACTTTTTCACTGGAGTAAAATCTAGAAAAAATGGTAAATTTCCCACGAAATTGTGGTTTGTCGACTAAAGAAACAAAGCTCGAATTTCCGGCTCCACTCCCTGAATACAGTTTTTCTTTTACATTTTCCGTTGGTTGACTAAATAAATTAAAATGAAAGTGCCGGCGCTTACGTTCGAACCACGAATTTCCTGTTTAGCGTCATTTATGACTATTTTCACTCGAATCTATCCATCATCTCAGCTCTAAAAGCCGTAAATGAGGACGAATTGCCGACTGACACTCGTTAGGGGTAGTCGTCAGCAACTAGTAAAGAATTGGTAAGAACATTGTATATCAACAACCGAATCATCAAATATGACTTTAGCGACAGGAAACTTCAATTAATCGAGGCCAGTATTCCGCAGAACTCTTGACAATTTTGATCACCATTCCTCGAATTGCAACTTCCTCTCACACGCTGCATCACGGTGGCTGCACGACGGAAAGTTTACAGCTAACAAGATAAACATTGTTGCGACAAAATCATATTTGTACTCGGTCTTTTGTCTAATATCGCCAATCCGGTAGAAAATATCATACTGGGTCAATTTCGATGCAACTGCAAACGGTACTTGGTCCTGTCTTGCAATATCGCTTCTGACCTAGGAAGATTTTGATGCAGTCCAGCAACACGGTCTAAAATTAGAGTCTCCTCTGAGTCAAAAAACGTGCCCGAACTATACTAAAATACAGGGTTGTAACCAAGTCACATAGTTCCTAGTCAAAGTCAATCGCCCTTTTATAGTTGTGTCTCCAGTCAAGTGGAGAAATTTCCAATTCGCGTCCGAGTGAAGTCCGAGTCAAATTCAGCGAGCAGAAGGCCGAGTCCGAGTCATGATATTATTCCTGGAATATCGAATGGTTCGCATTTATAATATGCTAATTTCCTCACATTTAGCAGTTTCTGGTCGCATTTTCAAGTAGCCTACCAGTACCAATAGACGAAATCCTAATAATGTGGTTACTTTACAATTCTTCGAAATTATAATGAAATGTCGGTCTTGTCCGTCTAAGTCTCGAGTCATATGACTTGTTTCGAGTCATGCGCAACGACTCGAGTACAAGTCGTGTCAATGCACAGATTGGCTCCAGTCGAGTCGAGTCATTTCCGTGTATTTAGGAAATGACTCGAGTCAATCGTGACTCTAGACATTGCAACCCTGCTAAAATATTAGCGACAAGGAGTTACAAGACAAGATCATTATAGGACATTGGTTCTCAAGCTTTTTGTCGTCGCGGACCTCTTTAGGACCGTCACGGACCCCCGTGAAGTTTTAGTTCAAATTTAGCTCAATTATCGTGCAATCATTATCTGTCTTGTGTGGATATTAACTCTAGGCTTATAGTGATTATCAACAACAAAATGACTTTTCTTGGAAATAAGATCATACTATTCATGTAGAAA
>ATSW01006529.1:0-16022 GCA_000444245.1 Botryllus schlosseri
GCCCAGAATGACCTCCGACGGCGGGAATCGAGCCGGGCTGCTACCGGTTACCTCGTAAAATAATATAGCAAAAGTGTACGCAATCGAACAGACAAAACACAGCAAACTATATGCATTTACACTCTCATACATCATTTCACGCACATGATTAAGGTTGCATTTAAAACGAACATGTTTAAAACAAGGCCATGACGTCACGAATATTCAATTATGACGCCATAGTGTATTAACATTGACAATGAAAAATATAGGGCAAATATAGCTCCTTTGAAGAAATAGGCTTACAACCCCCGTCATACACGCACCAAAATATGTTTATCCTGGACTACATCGTCATGCAGGATTTTCACTGTCGGCGGTCATAATCATCAGAACATTCATTCCGTACCAATGATCTATATCCAGAGGTGGTCAATGTAGTCAAGAAAGCTACTCATGTAGAAGTGGAAGTAGCGACGAAAAAATTCCACTCAAGTACGAGTAGAAGTACTTCTTCCATAAGCAACCTAAAACTACTTGAAGTAGAAGTAGAATGGACTGACTTTAAATCTACTCAAGTAAGTAAGTAGTTGTGAAAACGATCGTAATTCGTTCACATGGATTGTNAAAAGGTCCAAATNGAGCTACGCGAAAGGTGCCGAGCTTGATTAATATTGATGCATACAAGGAGGTATCCAATTTTGGACAACATAAGCATTCGTCCGCATCATGAGAATAAAATGATAGTATTGATTTGGAAATGCTATAATAATCCTCTGTTTACTCGAACAGCTCGTTTTAGAAAATTTCATTGTATGGTGCCCTCCCCCATATTATAAGCCCTGTAGTTTAGTCGAAGAGCAATACGGAAAAGTTGTATGCGATACGGTGTAAACGCTTTGCGCGAGTAAAAAACGTTAATAAAAAATATGCCGGCTCGTACATACTGTGTAGCTCTATTTCCTGAAATTAAAGGCATTACCACACTCCCTACTTCAACATGCATGCTATCCAGACAACCAAACTGNTATTATTNAGAACTCAAAGTATATGATACCNGGGAATTGAAANTGAAATATAAATACTACTTCTAAAAGCGGAACAGGTATTTCATGTCTTTAGTCCAGAAAGTTTCCAAGGTTNGTACGCTAAAACAGCTTTAAAAACT
Organism: Botryllus schlosseri; assembly: GCA_000444245.1. Lineage (NCBI taxonomy): Eukaryota > Metazoa > Chordata > Ascidiacea > Stolidobranchia > Styelidae > Botryllus > Botryllus schlosseri. The sequence goes on from ATSW01006529.1 coordinate 1,148, forward strand.
AAAAATAAGTCAGAGTCCACTTTNCCAGATTAGGACACGCCATAGACTGCTAGATTACGATTTGATAAGTAAATGCTAGATTGCGAAACATCGGTTTCAAACGTTTTGATGAGCCATNTATACTGTGATGAATATTGTATTCTNCGATGAAANATTTGAAATGGCGAAGGGTGATACTGAGGTGTGAACGGAACCACGACAACCCGCTACCTAAATTATANTCACCGATACTATCGTGAAATCATACTGGATTGCGCGCGAAGCGCAACGGAAATCCTGGGCTTTACTCAAATTTTATGAAAATTACATGTTGATATTCCGTGAAAACAGCCCCGGAATTTTTCAGGCTATCTTCCCGTTTGTAGGATTAAACTACTTCTACCTGACAAACTGAAAATAGCAAGTAAGTAAGTAGATCAAAAAATATTAAGAAATAGAAGTAGAAGTAGCGAAAATCATATCTACTTGANTAAGTACCAGAANTAGAGGANAGCTACTTGAGTACTTCGAAAAAGTAGAAGTACTTCGTTACTGACCACCTCTGGTATTATCCAGTACATTTCTAACTAATGTCCAGATATTATAGCAAGAATTACTTCCCACAAGGCAGCAAATGTCAAGATCATAGGCCACATTATAATTATCCGACAGCAGTGTTATGATCTCACTGAAGTCACCATCAGGAACAAGTTGGTGATACTATGGCATCTAATTCCCAAAACACAAAAAAGTGCACACTGAGTTCAGGAAACATGAGCCAAAAAGTTGTTATTCGCGAAGCGAAAAGCCAAACCGAAACTATTATATTCAGGTCGCATGGAGAATATAATAGTTACAAAATAGTACAATTCAAACATATTTGGTGGCACTATGCTGTATCACTTCTGACTCAAAAGGTCCCAGACAGACAGAGAGACCAGAATCACGATTAATAATAATGGGCCAAATTATAACGTACGCTTTTACAGTTAAACCTCTTGTATTCCCCACAACGCATATACAGAGTTAACGCCAGATTACGACTAAACGAGAGGGAGCATAGACGTTTGCCAACTTATTCCGTCGTTAGAGTCAGTGTTTTAGCGGTTAAATTCAAACGAGCAATCTTCGAATTTTTGTCAAAATTTCCGCTGTTTGCAAATAAAGGTGTTGCTAGATAGCCTTATGATCTCTAATCTAATGTAATATACTATTGTGTATACATGATTGATAATAAAGTATTCAAACAAAAAGCAAGGGAGTGCATTTTGAGGTCACATATTGGAACCATTTGACTGGTCTGGCCCGCGAGCAGTTTGAGGTTTGAATCCGGCCCGGGATGCAAGTGGAGTTTGATACCCTTGATCTAGACCAGGGGTTCTCAGCCCTTTCTTGGCCGTGGCCCATTTTCCGGTTTAAAAATGTGCTGTGGCCCACCTGATATCTTGGAGTCATAATCCTGTTTAATGCGTCATGGACAGCGCCGATATGCCTATTTCTCTAAAATATACGTATTTTTCTCTAACTGATGAATGATGTATTTAAATCTCGATCTCCCGGGATATGTAATCGCGCGAAGCGCGAAAAAAATTCAAGTTAAATAAATATCCTCCAACGAACGACCAACGAAATAATATTGGGCCCCTTCGAGCTCCCTCAATTGGGGGTGTGCATGCGGCAGTCACGTCCCTGGTAGATCATAAGCTAAAACTCCGAAGTAGATTATTTTCGTCAGCTGCTCCATTCGCGTCGCGAAACATAATGATCAGATCTCCGCATTGTGTGGTTGGAACTTTAGTGATACTATTGTGGGGAATATTATTATCAGTCTGGGCCAGCATCGAACAATTCGTTGGTGACTGGGGAGAAATATTTTTCAATATGAATGATGTACTTTGTATGTCTTGTACCAAAACAACTGAAGTTGTGATGTCAGAATATTCAATCCAATGATTCAATCAATTCCTGTGACTCTTTCATTATGTAGCCTACAATGATTTCCAAGCCGGACATTTTAAACCGACTTCAAAGATTAATGCGCTCCGATAAATCCTCGATCCATTATGACTCGTTGCGGTGGTGCAGTATACCTCCGCCAGAAGTTGCTAATAATTTGAAATTATGGCTATTTTTAGCCAGCAATAATACGGCCGGCCTGTACAGTAAATCTGTACATCAATTGCACTTCATTGCGAGTTCATTGCATACCCCTTTCAACGGCATACGACATATCACCCTGCCGGAATACCTGGTTACTTCAGCATTATCTTCCAGTTATTATACGCTTGAAATCATTTTAGTTGCTGTTAGCCGTATACGGTTGTCATAGCCAGTAGAAAANGCCACCGTTTCTCCCTAACGTTTTCGATTTGTACANGCTGACTTCATACGTGCCACTACGTCTAATCAGAGTCGGNTGAAAAGCTTTATGNAGCCNATNTATAATTAGNTAATACGAATATATTTTTANCGAATAACATAAGAAATATNACTAAACTTACANNAATTNTGAAATTTTCTAAATAGCTCTGTGGCCCACCTCAAAATGCTCCGTGGCCCACCAGTGGGCCATGGCCAACCCTTTGAGAACCCCTGATCTAGACTCTTAACGGTCATCAGATCCCCACGAGGGGTGTTTTACTACAGCCTATAGCCATAACCAGGATCGAAACAGCACTTCGTCAGAGTAGCCTTTCCATTCCTTTGAAAATTTTATCGCAATTAATCAATGATAAAACATATTGGGGCGTGTCCGTTGCTATTAAATACCTTAGTATTATAACCGGGGGGGGAGTTACGGTCCTGGATATAACGAAAGTTGTCCGTGGTAGAGGGTTTTTGGCCCAGCATTCATAAGAGAATAACAGCCTGGTGAAAAATGACCAATGACCATTGATGTCGAAGCATACTATGAGTTTAGGCCTACCTATCAACAACAATAGCAAACAAATTATTATTCATATATTTTTACTTCAATGGCTGACGATAGTATTGAGCATTCGAATACGAACATTAACTATAGCCATCCAACTGCTGACATGTTAGGCAACAACGACAACTCGGTCAACAGAAAGGATTTTGAAGGTCAAGATCTCGTCAGCAACTACGAATCCAATCAACTGGAATGGCCCGACGAGATGAGGCAAGCTATTTTGGAATGTCTAAAGCAAAACGAATCGTATGGAGTTCGCCGGCATCTCCTCTTGGACGTTGGCTGTGGGGCTGGGAAGTTAACAAAGGTCCTTGCGGATGATTTCGATCATGTGATTGGTGTCGACGTCAGCAAAAGTATGATTGAAAATGCTAGAAAGACAGTAACTAATTCGAACGTGAAGTTTGAATTGGTATCAGATGATCTTTTGCCAGTTGAATCATGCTCAACCGACCTTGTAACCTGCGGAATATCTTTTCATTATCTGAACACGCCGGTCTTCTTGGCGGAATGTGACAGAATATTAGTGAATGGCGGCATATTAGCTTGCTTGGTGTACGGTCCAAATATACTCACTACATTGGATGGCAGACCTATAGCGAACTACTCAGCGGACTCGTCAAGGTGGAAACAAGTCTTTCGGGAATTCCACATTAATTGTGGTGTCAATGAAACTGTACGTGAAATCCATGTAAGTCGCTACGCAGCCATTTTCAAGTCGCTGGCTAACCCCACTAAGCGCTGGCTCCATGTCGCAAAAAGTGATAGAAAATACACGGTAAAGAAAATGCTGGATTACATGTCGGTAATTGCTGGATATCGCACCAAAAAATATCCTGAGCCAGATAAAGATCCAATAAATATATTCCGCCAGGGCTTAGTTGAGATACTTCGTCATGCAGGACTGGACGGCAATGACGATACGGAGTTTATGGTCACATTCGAATTCTCGGCAATGATCATTGAAAAGAAGAAGCCGTTTGGAATCGCATAATTCCAGCCTGCTACGCAACGTTTTTGTTGCCATAGGAACCAAATCTGGAGATGCACGTTCCCATGCGAACACCGCAATAGGTTATTTGCTGCTGAAGTAGAAATATACTTGGAAAAATTTAGATTTGAAATGTTATATTTGTTGCTGAAAGCTGAATTGCTGATACACTGCTGTACCGTTATCTGTCTATCACTCTCACGGAATATATAGCCTATTCCCATTCAATGATTTCGCGTCTAATATGTTCTATCCTAGTGCTATCATGGCTTACTCAATCAACATCATTCGCTATACTCAGTGACAGCACTAAACCAGGCATGCCACACTTAGTTTGGGTCTCCGCCCGGATCCAGATCTTTCGATTCCTTGCCGGCAGAACGAGTGCAAGAATGTAACAAATAGTAATCGTAACCTTCGCCTTTGTTTTTCAGTAGTATGGTAATATCCAGCCTACATTTGTGGGCGACAAAATATAATCAAGGGCCACACGGGATCTACCCAAATTCCAGCAACAAATTTATTGACATAGCATGCATGACCAATGACCATTTTCCATTGAACAGTGAACACGATCAAACAACTTTTCGTCTTAATATGTGATATATGTAATGCAGGGACCATCACATTAGAAATGCTATTCATAAAATTGCCAGTTAGAAAATCTCATCATACTTAGTTAATTGCAAACAGTAATAAACGTCACTGTCGTCTANGNCATTTTGATGAGTATATGGGGTCGAGTTAGCAAATCCTCATTGGTTCAAAACGGATGATGTAACTCGGAACTGTGGACATTCATATGTGGAAAAATTTCAAACTCGGAAATTATTTATTGACAACAGTCGAGTTGAGGATATGTAATGCTGAACTTTTGTATCACCGCAGTTTTTCCCACGATCTCGAACCGCAATATGACATTCGAATACTTATACAGATAGTCCGACACATAGGGTTAACTTCAAGAGGGATACGTAAGCTTGAATTCTGACATTTCAGAGTATTTCTAGATGGCGACTGATCCCTTATTTTTATCCTATCCGCATGATAGGCCTATATAGCAGTGTTTATTAACCTTTTGCTAACCCACGGTACGCCTACGCAAATATGCAAGACTTCGCGGAACACCAAATTTCCGCTGAGTCATAGAAACAAGAATGCACCACAATATATTACTGTGTAGATTATATACTGATGCAAAATATCAATTGTGCATCAAGTAAAGGGGCGTCGTATTGTTCTGTCGAAACGCGACATCGTGATACTAATCACTTAATTACAGATAATTTTATAGTATCGCAGAAGGACGGGTTTAGGTTTCGAACTCCAACGTCCCCTACGTACGCCATTGCGCACGACGTACCAATACCGCAGTCACAACTAGGCTGCTTATCGGGCCTAATGAGCTACAGCCAGTGATGGGCAAGTCGGTTGTATGATCACAAATCGTGTATGAGCTGAGTGTGTGCCTTTACCTCCACAGAATCTAATAGTCCCGCTACCTCAGACAGCATCCACGAATACAGTTATATTCAATTCTGTACATTATGCTTATTTTTTCATTTCATTTATCGAAAGGCGGGTAGTCAATAATAATAGAAAAACACTGACAATATATATTGCGTGTAGTGCGAAGAAAAATTTCAAGTTGAATAGATCTGCTCCGAAATATTCAAACATATGTTAATTCACGAAAGTATATGCTGTCACCAGACACTGAGTGTGTAAAGGGATTAAATCATTATGCAAGACCAAATAATAGTTGGTATCAGTCGAACGACCATCGCGCAACGGCGACGCACACATAGTAGGGTTGCATTTAAAATAAACGGTGTTTTAAAACACTACAGTGTTTTAAACAAAGGTCTTTTTAAAAAAAATCGTTTTTTTTTAAGTTGTAAAATTATGCCATAATTGTGTAAATACTTTCCAAAAACATGTTGTATGAGCCTACGGACAATTACCACCCGATATAGCGGACGTATATCGATATGGGATGGTTGGAACCCTCAAAATAGTCGGTTCAACAGCAATAGTACAGATATTTCGTCAAAGGAGATATATTTACCCTATATTTTCAATCGTCAATGTCAATCCATTATGACGTCACAATTGAATATTCGTGACGTCATGACTTTAAAAAAAACAATAAAATCAATAAAAACATGTTTTAAACAAGTGCCTTGTTTTAAATATGTTTGTTTTAGATTGATTTCAGATTTAAATGCAACCCTGCGCATATACCTATCGTAAATATATATATATATATGACACATCACTTTCCATACACATCTTTACAATCACTAAGTCAAAAAGGTGCCCATAAGCCATGCTCCAGAAGATCGTTGTGGATGAATAGTAGAAGCTCAGCGGATGCCACCTTTTCTCTGGTGTATACGTTAATCAACCAGACTGAAATGAGTGAACGCGTGTTTCAGTATTCAGTAATACTGTTATATTATATTCTAAAGATGGCTATAGATCAGTGCGGCTGCGGATGGGAAAATTGCAGAGTGGATCACAGACGCGTGTAGAAATTGTGAATATTTTTTACTTTTTTTAACTAGAATAAATTCTAAAATAATTCAAATCAACTTGATAGGATATTAGTTTCAGAGCTCGCTAACTTGTGTCGCTGCGACGCATTTGTAACAACTTGTTGGAAGACGCACCGCTATTCGCAGCCTTAACTTAATTTTTGTCTCGCACGAGCCTGAGTGTATTAATATTTGCGCACTAGTATTATGGCGTATTCAAAAGTCTGGTTCTAAAGCGGGTATAAAGACATGGCCATATAAGCACTAACCTCACAACTTATTGGCTGAATAGGTCTTTAGTGCAGTAGTTGTCATAAGAACGAGGAACGGGGTTGTCTTCTTGATGAGACACTTGATGACCTAATGCGGTGAGCTTTGCAGCAAGTCATTGATAAACCCGGAGTCTACGTGTTGGACATTTCAATAAAAATTGCTGATCTCGCTGCATTATAATTTTGTGGCATAGGCCAATTTATTTCGACTGAGTTGTGCGAAAATATTAGCTCTGATGGTCCTCGGAAAGGTTGAAAAGCATTTTCAGTTATAGAGATAGATGATCGTGCATACATGATACAAATGACTAGTTCTCACTAGACTAGACTCATTCACAGTTTGGAAAGCGAGAAATCAAATTAATAATTTTCGAACGCTCCAAAATACTCGTAACTCAGTGCGATTGGAAACACGGATGGCGACACATCTCGAATGAACTTACCAGATAAGAAACATTGGACGTAGGCCCAGTAGTATGAAGGAGATGCAAGCACAGCGAATACCGACGATTTTGCCTCAGCATCTGTGAAGTGAAATTTCGTCATTGAGATGGCTTGTATTCTAATGTCATTTAACCCTAGCTATACATACATACCGGCTTTGCTTTCTGGTCGATTCTTCCATCTTGATTTCTAGACATGGCAGCGAGTCCGTCTCCTTTTCGTAACAAAATTAACTATTTTGGATGTGATATTACATTGGATTGAAGAAGCGCTCAAATCTACATAGGCTTATGGCTTCAATACACCCGCATCCTGCAACCCTCGCAGAATGAGAGACTCAGGTGGGCACTGAGATGATCATTTTTCAGCAGTAGCCCACGAATATTTGGTCTGAAACGATGTTCTCATACCCATACGTTTGAGGAGTACACAAGTAGTTGATCGTTACTTGATCGATTTAATATTGACTATTTTACAATGTTTTAACTCCTTAAAATACTTCCATTTTAAACTTTGAATGTTGTATCGCAAAACGTAGTTTTGGGACATGTTTGCATCACTTTTGTGAGAGAAATTGGCCAACTGGCCGAAATAGTCCAAGCATCACGGTAACTGGATAGATTTTGGAAAATTGCTATATTCGTGAGGTCATTGGTAGGGCGATTTTTGTTACATACAAACGTAAGATTTTGACCTAAAAATCAACATTTTGACTTTGCTACCTTAAAAACTTAATTTTGACCCCATGTATATAAATTAGGTGTTTTCCCACATAATGTTAGAGTTGTACTACTCATCTTCATTTCTGTTTGAAACTGTCTGGCCTTACGAAGTAGTGCGGCCTGAAAAAACTTTTGACTTGAGAACTGTCAATTTTTTACATGAAAAAACTTTATTTTAACTAAATCTGGACCTATGAAGAATTCCCGTAGTTAGCCTACATCACGCATTATGGTATAAATAATTAAAATTTGTTGTAGTACAACGGAAGATGCGTTCCTACATTCTCGGGTAGAAAGTGTTTGTCCTTACTAAGCAGCTTGCCAAGAACGGAGTAAGAACGTTCAGCAGCAGCAGTTGTTGGCTGGCGACACTGAAGTAGTGCGTATACACTGTTTTTGACACACCGCGTTGCTTCATTCTGACAATGTTGTCTAAATCGCGATTTTTCATCATGCTATTATTGATATAAGAACCAATGCCAACGCAGTCTTGCTTCAGTTAGGAGATTGCGGTACGTTGAGCATAACACTATGTCAACCTATTAGTTTCATTAGACCGTTTATGATTCACAATAAGCAGGCAATACCACGGTAGGCATATGAACGGGTTGCCATCGACATGGACCCAAGAATAAGGACGGTCGAAAATTAGATTAGCATTAGAAGGCGTTGTTGTACATACTTTGTTTGTATTTATACGAGCTGCGGCATATCACAATCAATTCATCTTATTGCTTATAATTTCGTCATTCTAATTCACCACAAGACTGCGATACAATGAAAGATAAGACGGTGTCGAAACGACTTGGAGTAGTTCCGAAATCAGACCCCCACCTGGGCTAGGCGATGTAAAAAGGAGACATGCACACTGAATGAAAAGTATAAGAAGATAATATAACTATAAACATAAAAGGACAGAAGACAAAAAGTGGCATGTGTCGGAAGGCGAGATCGATATGTCAGGTCCGGTAAACTAGAGGGCTGACTAAGATTCATTCAGTATAAATCGGTGGTATTTCGACTTGAATGTGGACAGGACATGCTCAGTGACTGTCAGATAGCCGGCGAGATACTGTTCCACAAATTGTGTCCGGCATATTTGATAGAGCGAAGATCTTTTTTGCCTACCATATGGTAGTTGGACGACGTGGACGCGCGTGTGTCGTGCATCTTTGATACCGAGGTGAAGAAGTTATTGAAGTTTTCGGGGCAGTGGCACTGATACATAAACTTGGCAATTTCTAGTTTCCGCATATCTTTTATGTTTAGGAGACCAAATCTTTTATAGCAGTGATTTGCTGGACACACATCCCGGTCCCTGTGGGGCCCTGGTCATGATACGGAGAACATGAAGCTGTGGTTTTTGCAAAGGCTTCAGTGCGCTAACACTGGCAGCCTCTCCAACAGATGATGCCATATTGTTGCTTTGATTGGAATACTTTTTGCCTGAAATAATCTGCTCCAGCAACTACTTGTTATTAGAAAGTTATTCATGGATCTCACGACAACTGAGGTCTAGGTTTACCGTGACTGGTTGGTAGCTGGGATTTGACTGTCATTTCAATCTTATACGTCCATTTTAATAGGCTTGCCGAGCGCTAAATTTAATAATCAATGAAAAGCTGTATACCGATTACGAGAATATGAATTTTATTCTGGTCATGGCCCTGGAACCCCCAACCCCCAAAATATCACCCTCGAATTTTGCATTGGGATGGAGTTTGGCTTTGTGACGTAACGATGCTGTCTGGCTCCTTCTCTTGAGCTGCACTCTCGTTTTACCAAACAGAATTGTTGTGTCACAATGGAAAATTCGGGATGGTTTTTGGGGTACCAGGGCCACGAACAGAGTAAAATTTATATTTTTGTGATCAGTGCAGTGTAGCAGCTTTCCATTATTACCAATTTATCAAAGTTAGCGCTCGGCAAGCCGGTAAAAAATGGCCGTAAAATTGCCTTTGGCCAAATGAAAAGTATGATGTAAACCTGGGGCGGGCAACATACGGCCCGCGGACAGTTTTCCGTCTTGTATGATAATGTGGCCCGCGGCTACAGTCCATCGAGATTCCCCGCTACTTGCTTACTACGTCAAATTTTAGTGACTGTATGCAGTGGCGGCTCGTCCTATAGGGCAACTGGGGCATTGCCCCACCTAAAATTCTGTTCAATAACAATTTAACCATTTATAGACGCACAGCGCTCAATATATACCGAGATCACAGCGAAACCCGCGTTCTTCTTGTGCTTTCGCTTGCAAANGCCCATACATAGCGAAGTCTCTGCGAAAATCGAATTCTNTTCTGTGTTTTCGCTTTGTGAATGCCTAGCCGGGGCTTGCCCCGGTAGCGCTCATAACAAGCTTTCACTATCTATTCTCTCAAAGCTGCGCACAATTAAGAAACGNTGCTTTACTCTCTCCTATTCGTAAAATGGCCGAGCAACCGGGGCAAATATGCTTGCTCGCCCCTAAGGTGTGATGTAACAATCGTATCTATATCTGAACTCGGTTACCGTGATATGCGTTGAGTCGACCNTTGCTGGTACAGGTCGATTTTGATGGTGTTTCACACCATGATAATTCTTGAAACTTGGTATGTCATGTCGTGATGGTGGTATTTAACACTGTCCTAAGTTTCAGGGTTTCTACTCAAAGTTTAGGGTAGTAATTCCGTTTCCAAAGTCGAGTGTGTGCTGATCGGTCATGTATCGCAAACATATTTCACGCAAAGCCGGTATTGGTCTCCATTGATTTTAACGATGCTCCTTAGCTAGATCCGTCATGAACTTTTACATGGTATGTCTTGATTTTAGTATCGAACGCTGTGCCAAGTCTCAAGGTTGACACTCAATGATTAGGGNAGCAATTTCGTTATCAAGNTCTAGTATNATGNTANAGATGTGCGCTGATCTGACACTTAGCCTACCTAACGCATTGCGGATTTCACGCAAAAGCCGGTGTATCTGTGTTCCATACTGAGATAGGTGATGAGATGATGATATCATAAAACAGTTTACTAACATCCTTGGTTTGCATTCAAATATTTAGTTTTATTTTATATTCTCCAATGTCAATTTCAACGTGGAATGGTGCCCTTCNNGCCATTTGCTNACAATTACAACCCCTGTCAAGCGCGATAGCTGTTTCGTTTTCGATGGCGGCTAACAGCTNATCGCTTGATCAGCCTATTCCTCAGTAAATTTTACGCAAAATTCGGTGTTGGTCTGTTCGTATTAATTTTGACAGTGTACCATACCGAAAACGGTCATGAGGCTACTTCTCGATGATTTCATGTAACAGTGTACCAAGTTTTCGGCTTTCATCCACGTATTTATTCGGTAATATATTTTCCNAAGGCGATTTTGCAGCAGACATATAGACAGTAGACACTATAGACCGTAAGCCGTATGTGTCNTGTGACAATCTCCAGCCTCAAGGNCAAAATCTCCCAAGCTGTACCGGGACCGAATTTCCGAGGNTGCTATCCNTAGTTCTTCAGAATGATGTTTTGGANTCAATATGACATTTCCTTGTCCAATCTATGAGATAACAATTGCGTATGTGTCCGAACTCGTTGACCTTTCCAGTAAGGCATACGCAATCTCTCGATTTATAGTCATTTCCATTTCTGCAGATAAGTAGTCAGGTCAAGTGCGAACATGAATCGTGTTGAATCTTTGCTCCGTACGCCGTTTAGCCAGCTGCCTTTAGAGCAGTGGTTCTCAACCTTTTTTGACTCGCGCCCCCCTTAGAGATGGTCAAAAAAATCGCGCCCCCCCTGACCCCCCTTGCATTTATCGTCATGTCAAAAAGAGCACATCATCTAATACAGAGGTGGGCAACGTTTTTGATAATCATGGCCGCATTTCGATTNCTTATGTACGGGGTAGNGTAAGGCCGCATTCCAGGNCATAGCCGCAATGAACGATCTGGACNCAAAATNCCTANGGTAAACTGTCCATATCCATTCCCGGTGAACTCTGGACTATTCTACTTTTCACAATGGCCTATTGTACGCACCGAAATCGCGAGTGGCAATGTTATGAATAGTTGNCGGGAGGTGCATATTGTCGCGCGGAGCGCGAAAATTTTTCAGGGCTGCGAACGAATTGTTATTTCTTGCCAATTCCCATTCCGGCTCAGATTAAGACGGGCGCTACTGCATTAAAATCGAAAAATGAAGTCTTGTTGAATTGCGCGGAGGGCGAAGAAAATTTCAAGATTAATTAAAATCTCTCGAAAATGCGGGAGTGAATTCGTAATTGCAATTTGCATGTCTACGGCCGCCAACATATAGCATACTAATTGAATTAGGCGTCGANNGCCGCTCAAATTCCCTTCTACGGCCGCAGGCTGCCCACCCCTGATCTAATAGTATACATAAGGTATATCTTACGCCAATTTTGAATCNGCATTCCAGTTGTTGAGTCTTTTACATGACAAATTTCTCCAAACTTGTTTGAAAATAACAAAAAAACATTGAACAAGACATCCATTAATTAATTTCAAGGTAGGTCACCCTGAGACTAATCCTGATGCTGGTAGTGAGTACAGAGAGCAAGGCGTCGTTCTGTCCTGCCAGGCTAAATTTGATCAGTTTTGGAAATNAATTAAATNGTGTTGATTTATAGCCTAATTGAGGGCGAAACCGGGCAACCTATGTTGCATCTAAGTCTGTCTTAGGCAGTGCAGTTCGCAAGCTACTAACAAGAGCTGCCCAGCGCGACAAGCTTTAGGCTACTGTCAAAGCTATGAAGCAATGAATGACTTACACGTGGGAATTGCTCTCTATATCTCCAAAGAATTTCAAAAATTTGCTCAAATGAAGTTGAAATCAGACTATACTCCGTTGAGCGCGGTTGCTAGAGTTTGTATTTTGCAAGCTTTCTTGAATATGGAATAAATTTCATCTTCATTAATCGTCTTCTCATAATGGATGTGAAACACATGTTCAGACACGTACAATTTATACTGACTTTGTCAATTTCTCGCGCCCCCCCTATAGTGACTTCGTCAATTTCTCGCGCCCCCCCCCTGAGAGCCTTCCGCGCCCCCCAGGTTGAGAACCCCTGCTTTAGAGCAAAAATTAGAGGTAAAGCGACTAGGTCCGTATCAGCCTAGAAATTGCTCATTGGTCCAATCGTACGCCGGAGGAAAACGCACTCGTGCCTTTTCTTCAGCGCATTTCGATCAAAATGAATGGCTTACTTATAGCGAGGATAAAAACGCCTTGTTTTGCTTTTACTGTCTTTTATTCGACAGTGCCGGTACCGGAAGCAGTGGCTCTTGTTGGAACAAAATTGGTTATCGCGATCTGAAGCATTTGTCAGAGCGTGTGAAAGCGCACCAAAAATCCCAAGTGCACATGGCTAGTGCAGTTAAATATAAATTGTTTGGCAGAGTAAATGTAATGTCGCAGCTCAATGAAAGTTATCGCGTATCAGTCTGCAAGNACNATGAGCTTGTAGATAAGAATAGGCATGTTCTCTCTCGGGTGATTGATGCCATTAAATTTATTGGAGTTCATGAATTGCCCCTTCGAGGCCACGATGAGAAGGAATGCTCTCTCAATAGGGGGGTATTTTTGGATCTAATTAAATACACGGCTTCCATNGATAGCATTTTGCGCGAACATCTCGACACCGCGACAGTAGCTAAGGGTACCTCAAAGACTATTCAAAATGATGTGCTTGATTCGATATATCACATCTATCTACAGCATTTGTTTACCGAGATTGTTGACGCTGAATTTCTATCTATTCAGTCTGACGAAACAACTGACATTACGTGTTTGTCACAACTAGTCGTGATTTTTCGGTTCACGAAATTTGGTATGCCAGTCGAACGATTCCACAGCTTTGTGGCTGTTGACGATCGCACTGCTGTCNGAATTTCTTACGTATTAAAAAAAAACATTNCAGCCCTATTCAGTTGAGTCGAAACTTATTGNGCAAACCTACGACGGCGCAGCNGTCATGAGCGGATCGCGACATAGCGTACAAGTTTTAATGAAAGAAGTTTACCCGCATGCGCATTTTTTGCATTGCTACGCGCATCAGCTCAATCTTGTAGTGAAAAAAATGTGCTTAGGAATATCTTCTGTCAAGATATTCTTTGCAAATCTTTCNGNGTTCTCCTCCTTTTTCTCTGTTTCGCCAAAGCGATCTGATNTATTGCGCGACATATGCAAGCACCGGTTACCTAGATGCGTATCAACACGGTGGAACTTCCAATCCAGAGTTGTGCAACGAGTGTCAGANAGTAGGGTGGAGCTTCTGGAATGCTTCTCAGTGATTGAGAGCTCTCCTGTCTGGGATGATACTTCCATACGTGAAGCGGCGGGGCTTAAACGACTCCTGGAAGACGAAGAATTTTTGTTCTTTTTGAAGCTTTTTTGTGACATCTTCATGCACGTCGATACACTGTACAGCACTTTTCAGTCGCGTATGGCCGATGGTACTACTGCGCAANTGTGTATTGCACATTTTTGTGAGGCAATTTCGCATATNCGGGNGAATGTACACTTCGCTGGTGACACAGCNCTTTTACGTCGTGGGATAAGTGTGCAAAACCTGCTTGTTGCGGCTTACGAATGTTGCGATATACTGATGTCCCAAATCCAACATCGTCTGAATAGTGACCAGTTGGTTACTTTCGCCCTGTTAAATCCGAGAAATTTCCCTGCCTACAAAATTCATTTTCCTTCTGGACTACTGCGCAGCGTGCCTCGTTATTACCCGATGATCGACATTGCTCGGTTGGAGAGCGAGTTGACTTGTTTGTATTCTAATACATCCTTTTCGGAAGTTAAAACCACTAGTGAACTTTCAAAATTCCTAGTTGAAAATTCGCTTTCGATCAACTTTGCTACAGTAACTAGCTTTCTGAATATCATTTTGACCACCCCGATTTCATCCGCGGAATCCGAGCGCAGTTTCAGCACATTGAAACGTATCAAGACCTTTCTCAGAAACAGGATGGGCCAAGATAGGCTTAATGC
>KE605538.1:0-15497 GCA_000444245.1 Botryllus schlosseri
TGCGCACCGGCATACGGCTGATAAACAATATTATCGGTAGGACATGAACATGACTTAACGATGTGCAATTACGCTCCGTGTATTTTCGAACTCATCATCCTTCACCAGCTCTACGGCTAACTCTGATCATGTGGGCGGAGAGTAGTATCTATATAGTAATACATGGCACGACCAATATTATTGACACAATTCATTGAAATAATTTAACGACCAGATGCATATAGAAACCAGATTCGTATAGCAAGCCCCCCCCCCCCTAGAAGTTGCAACGTTTACCCTATAGTGTTGGCTCAAAATCATTCTTTATTTGGGCTGGAGAGGGCTGAAAACATGTGCTTTCGGTCCCGGTTACACAACACAGTCACATACTCCTGAACCGGATCATGCATGACCACCTTTGGACTATGAGCCGAGTTTTGCTACGGTGACGTCATAACTCATTTTGAAAGCCACTAGTGGGCGCTAAAGAGTGTCCGGAATTTGGGTTGCTGAAATAGGGTAACCCTAGTCTATAACCATTAACCAATTACCAATATATGACTGCGATGCTTATTCCGCCGATTCGGTGTTCGATGCGCCTTAGACTGCTTCAAGTTAACCGTCACTATAGGTATAGAGCTTATTTTGTGATACTTTCTCGATTCACGCGTGTAACAATATTTCACGCACATACCTGTAACAATATTTCACGTGAACCGGACATTCGGGAAACGTAGTTTTCCGAACAAGCCGCCGCCCAAGCCAAAAATAGGATCTAAGCCCAATGTCCTTTTAACTTCGGCGCCCTTAGTGTTCCCCATCTGCAATTACGATTGTTTTAGATATGCGCGATGGGTATAGCACAGGTACTTTACGCACTTCTTGTACATTATTTAAGTTCACTTTGTCAGCAACTTGTTGGAATTCGAGAAGGGTCACTTCTTCCGGTATCGAACCCTTGAACGTAGCTGCAACTGTCTGGTCAGTATTTCCACCCAAGCTCCGTCTTGATGCCTGAGCGTAAGATTTCTCTACTTCATTGAAGTCTACAACGCATGGTGTACTGTCGTCGATCACGCCGGGCTTGTATTGGCAATTCACTTCGCCGTTTTCCCCCATTGTCTGCGCCTCGCAAGCGGCTTTGTCAGCGTGGTCCTCCACGCAAGGCTGAAAATTGTTTCCATGGCAGCCTGGAAATCGTCAGGAAATATTTTAAAGCGAGCAATAGACAGACGTGTCGTCGCTTCTTATGATATGAAATAGTCACCGTAGCTCAGTATAGTTAGCCTACAGCCAAGTCGGCTGATCGTAAGCCTGCGTAGAAGATTTTAGCCTAGCCTGCGTGGGATCGCAGCAAACGGCCTGATGCATGTAATCAAGAAGTTGGTCACTGAGCAAGTGAGCATGAACACTTGAACAGTTAGCAATGATCCGATGTCGCAACCCTGCACCCGACATGAGCTGAAAGACGCTCTTTCACAGTAGGTATAAACGACTGAAACTTTCCCATTCATGCACTCCGGGGTACCTTGGTTCATTACAAATTTGGTGTAGGTGGTAGGTAACAGCATGAACTTGGGCGCGAAGAAATTAGACTTGAGCATTTTATGAAATTGCATTAGAGACGTCAGGTACTACCGATTCCGTGCTCAACTATGATCCGAGTATGATTTACATAATATTTTCTCATAAATACAGAGGCTTGTACGAGTACACTAGGTGTTATATTGTCGCCTTCTCTTATTGCGTTTTTGGCTGATGGGAATAATACTTATTGTCGGGTGCCATAGATAAGGCCGGGGTAGATCATTTTTCTTTTAAAATACTTACTGATTATAATTTGTCCGAAGAGCAATACGCTGTACAAAACCTTCATGCTTAACATGGTCGAAACCAGGCCTAGTTGCTGGAAATATAGACAAGCACATGCTATCTTGAATATGTATAACATAATAACATCAGATCTGTTAACCCGTGCGTTCGTGCGCATAAGCCATTGCGATTTTATGTTCCGTTCAATTTGAATACCAGAAGTACCCGATCTCACTTAGAGTAACCATTATAGTCATTGCCAATTTCTGACAAAGCAGCCTAATCGTTTTATAACATATTAGACGATCTCCAAATAGTTACACCTCCTGAATAAACCTCTCGGCGTCGGTAGCATTGGAGCTGGTCTGGATATGAAAATGACAGCGGACAGTACAGTAATAACAATACCTCTTTCGACTAGGACAATGACTTGGCCACCTTGGCAGTTGGGATCCTTTATATTTTACGACATGGGATATCTGTATCGCCTTCAGGCGCTGGTTTGTGACGACATAAGACAACGGCTAACCATGATGATGTTTAATTTCCTTGTGGCTGACAAATTGATCAGTTGCTTTGATATCGGAGGAAGCTAATTATGATAGATCTGCTAATTTAGGGAAAGCAGATATCGAAAAATGAGAGGAAAGTATAAAAATTTAATGTAATAAAGCGAACCCGAAACGCCGAAAAGGCGTTCAAGGAATTTCAACCCGAGACGCAAACCGGCGATCACAATTATCTGAGATATCATCACATTCAAGTGACTCCAAATATGATTCCCTTGATATAGTTTAGCAATGTCTTTCGAAATGTCTCATCATCGGCAATCCTGGACCGAACCATTATTACACTGTCTCTATAGGGTCAGTATTTTTGGATGCAGGTGAATTCAAAGCCTGTCCTGAAACTTTGGAAACACGGGGATCATGCGACATACGGTAGTCTGCGTGAAATTGTACTTATATATTCCAAACTTTTCATCCCAGGTTCATGCCGGCATACAACATAAAATTCATTGCGATTTAATAGGAATACATTATAGGCCTATATGTTTTACAAAATGAACGCAAAAGTCAATTCAAAAGCTTGTACTTGTACTTGCTACTTGTAGGTGACCGGGAAAAAGTGATGCCCAGATATCAAATTAAGAGTAGAATATACGATTAAAAAGCATATAGGCAATAAGAGTTGATTAATTGGCATTGGTCTGCTTTAAACCTATTGAGAAAACCCCTTTTCTTCCGCACGCACAGGTGCCTAATCTAAAATTGTCGTTAACTGCTAATTCTATTCTGATACGCGCGTTATCATGAGCTATATCTTCTCGCGTTACGCTTTTTAATAGTTAACCGTAAATTAACCCCTCAAATATGGTCCGCATTTAGCCGTGTGACGCAACGCAACGAGCTCGCGAATTACGAGGCTTATAAAAAGAGTGATTGGGGATGGATGAGGAAATTTGCGGACTGTAATTTTCATTAGAATTATCGGGCTATAATGAATTCATTTCACGAAAAACGCGCCCTATTTAGTCAATGAAAGAGACACGCGAACGTAAAGATGCAGGATAATCTCGTGGTGTTATATAATATGCAATTATGCAGTCTATACACTGTGATGTCTTAATGTTACAGCCTTTATTTTTTTAGACTTATATATGTGCGAAACGTAAAGTCAGTCCCGTGTATCGAAGCTCACACGAAGCACACAGCCGATTCCGATTAACTTTCTGAGACACCTCGCTGCACAACGGGAGACAGCCGATTTCTGACGTTTAATCGACGATAATGGATTGATCGGCAAATGCGCAATCCACATTTAGTGTCCACACACGTGAAACTTCAAGAAGTGGTACGGCTACGACCCAATCATTTATTTTCTCATTTCCAAAAGCGAATACGAGGCACACCGCGTACTTGTTTGTTTGTTTATTCACAACATTGGCGCTTATCGCCTATATGGTTGTTAGCGACCAGCACATTAATTGCAGTAACACAATGTCTTTTGCGGTATTGCTTCGTTTTTCTGGTCTTTAGCTGCCATCTTTCCAGAGTTCGGCTCTCTCTTCTTCTGGGCTTTTCAAGGCGCTGTATTTTACAGCGGGATCGGCGATGAGGAGCCCAGATAAACCTCCGACACATAGACACATGGCAGAGCCGAGACTCGAACCAGCAACCATTGGTGTTGTGACTGCAGTGTTTAACCAACTGCGCCACTCGCTTCCCCTACACACCGTGTACTGGTTTTACTGGTATGATTATGGATATAGGTGACTTTTAATCAGGGTTGGTCAAAGTATTCAGCGTTGCTACTCAATCAGAAGTATAAGTAGAAATTTCAGGGACATATCTAAACTACTTCAAGTAGATAATGAATATCCGAGATGTACTCCAAGTAGTTTTAAATAGTGCATTTGGTAGATGGGTCGCATTTTTTTAGTTAATCATACATGCGACCGCTTTTTAAATAGCCGAGTACATTCTCGAGAACAACACAAAATAACACCTTACACTACACATAGGTGCAATTTTCGAAAATATGTTCATGCACTATGATACAGGGGCTATTTCGCCCTGTTGTAATCGCAAGTTCACTCATAAATAAAGTGATAAGTGCATCGCATATCCTCAAACTACTTTCTAGTTTCTAATATACAAAATCAGCAGTGAAAAAAGTTGGTAGATCAGCCCGAAACCTGTTAAGTGGAAGTAGCCTGACAACAACCATTTGCGTAAGTAACAAAAGCCTAACTGAGATTTCCTAAAAAGTAGAAGTACTTCTTTACTGGTAAACTGTGCTTTATATAGTCTTTATCTTGCACTACATAGCAATAATAGCATCGGTAGCGAGATTGCGTATAATGGTATGATCCACAGCTGCAACACAAATAGTTGGGGGAATGAGCCCAACCGAGGTTGACTCCCGAATCCCATGCCAAGTGTTAGAGATTTATCTAGGCTCCTCCTCGCCATGTCATCATCATAAGCGGTGTTTTAAAAAGCCTAGAAGTGGATAGTGTTACCAGTCAGCAGATACGGAATCATAATAAAGAAAATAGGGTTAAAATAACCTTGACCATGTAGTGCAAAAGCACCATGAATACCACAAACAAGACAATACGGTAACAAGACGACATGGTATGCTGGAAGGGAGTAGGCCAATAGGGTTGTCAGGTTGTGTCCACGCCGCAACTTTGCGAACATGAGCCCGGTTGGTCGTCGCAAGGCTACCGTATAGTGATCACGTATGTGTGAATTGTTGGATTGATGTGGTGGATGGACGATTGGACGTACGTGACGTGGGAATGTACCATACGAACTGGGTGTCTGTGGATCAACCTTAAGGCAGTTGTCGTTTGATTATGACTTCAGCGTTGAACAAGTACGGTTAATGGTGTGCGTGTGATTAAAAGACAAGTCAAAGTCGTCTCGGCACCCCCTATCGTTTCATTATATCGCAACCTTTTTGTGTTTTCATTAAATGAAACTTTCAATAAAATCTATTCTTGTATTTCAGTAATATCTATGTTTTTGCTGACAGCCATGAATCTACGCGATTCGCATTGCATCAAAGTAAGAACAGGAGTCTTTGTTCCGACAAGTCGCATTGAGACATGGGCCATTGCTGTCGCAACATGTTATTGAAAACGACACATTGCGATTATGATGATCACGACGTCATTAACTGTAATTCTACCGTGGTTTACTACCTTTATTTCATGTAATTTTGGTGTAATCACCCTGTTTTCACTTTGTAATATTTTGACATGATAATCACCTCATCATTATAGTTCACAGCAATTTCCCACCTTAACCTTCATAAAACGCAATCTTGTAATACTTGAAAAGGACGAACGTTTTAAAGCAGTGATTCGTTATGCTCCCGCAGGATACGCGTTACGCGGATTTTGGTCTTTAATTTCGTGGCCTGCTTATCACTGATCGCCGACACCCTCATACCATGTAATGATGTATTTTTGTATTTTCGATGCTATTTTTGCCACTTCCATTTCATTGGCGTGGATGATAAAGAATAAATGAGGTTCTAAATATAGATGGCCCGAGGCGAAGTTATGAGGTAACATCCGTCACAAGTCTTTATCCTTCGGTTTTCTGTGTTATTCATGACGCATGTCTGTGGAGGCGCCACCAATAAAATTTTGCTGTAAATCCCGTCTATTTTATCTGGTTCTACACGTATGGTGTTTACCGCATCGAAGGGTCTTAAATCGTTGCGATTTACAGACTGCTTAGCTCAGACTTTCGATTGTAAAATAGCGAGAGATACCACTGGGAACTTTTTGCTTGGTCTTCCTTCGAAATGAAAATATCCAATCCTTTCGGGAAAGGTGTCAGAATATTGCAGTGAACTTATTGCTTTCAGCAACGGCGCCAATACAAATTCAACAATCCGAAGAACAATGTAATTGACAATGATATGGGAGAGGATCTTTAATATAGGGAAGGTGTGAACTGCGAGCCCGTAGAAAGTTCTGGTTCGCGTCAACGGAACTTGATCACGAATACATAATGTCATGCGACATCACAATGCAAATCTCTTTTGTACTCCCGTCTGCGCCCCTCTCTGTACAAGATATTGTCGGATTAATTCATATTTGTCAATCGGAGTATAAGCTTGGTGCTATTAGAAAGATGTCACTCATGATGATGTAGCCCGAGCAAAATGTCCTATCATGAAGTTGTAAAATATTGTTGGGTAAATTTGAATATATCCGACCTAAGTTTTAGGTCCATAAAGAACCCGTATTTGCACCCAATTGTTGGACTTCTAGGAGAATTTTATGAGATCGATACATCATTTGTGGTTTCATCTATTGAACGGCGTGCTTTGCCACTGCATAAGAGTATAAGCTCATGATTTTCGCTCCGAGTCGTTTCCGAGCCAGGCAGGTACAGCGGGTACGGAGGATACAATCATTATTCACAACCAAAAAGTCTGCTATTTCAAGCCAAATTCTAAGATGTTAAGATTACTGTAACATTTTGTTATTTCACAAAACTTTTCACAATAGAACCTACCGAGATTCCTTTGCGAACGCGAACCTCTGAAACATCGAGGTGAACATAATACAAATTAATGTTTCAACCTACACTTTGTCAATTGATTTGACAGCTTGGTGTAAAAAAGCAACGTTAGCCTTCATTATGTTAATTATAATTACAGTGGTCATTTGATTATGAACGGTGACGCCGCCTATCTAATCGAGTGGAAGCTGTAATTTGTTACGCGTTGAAAAGAGGGTTATTGAAATCAGTCAAGAGAGAGAGTCTTCATTTTCATCGAACCAAAATACATAACAAACGGCAGTGATGGTGGTACAGAAAATATGCGTGCACAGTATTCGGTATTAAATAGGAATGATCGATAAGACCATGAAGGTCATCTAGTCTGATAACACCAGCATCAAACAGGTACACTTGACTCAGAACAGTCTGGCTGTAAAAAATGTTTAGTTAGAAAAGGAAAATAGAAAAAAAATTAAACAATGGTAGCAAATGATCAATGAAGCAATGTCTGGGCGAGGTAGGGCAACAGTGTTAGTGTAACGACAAGAGGTGATCAAGTAGGGCTTTTTTGAATCTATTATAAGGCAATTCACGGATAAAGCTCGACAACTGGGTAGCGATCACAGTGGAAATCGGCCGATACGCCCGAAGCAATGGAAATTGCGATACCCTGCTACAGACGATTGCGTTCCGGGGTTTCAAAGTACACGTCAGTATAAACGTCATGATACCATGCAACACCACAGTATATATCGCTTGATCATGTAGTTTGGCTAGGGATTGGATTAGTTAGATTTCCCGTTAGGTTAGGGTTTGGGTACGGGTACGGGTTAATTTCGAGGTTGTAAAGTCACATGCTGAAGTGTCATATGCTCAATTGTCGTTTTTCAGTATGTCGCATGCTTAAATGCCGGACAAGCCTTCCAGCGATTACACAAGTATTCTTGTAGTGCAAACTGATAAAGGTGTGCGACCAGAATATGATTACGCACATGTCCAGATTGCTTTAAGTAACATGCTTTGTTGTATAAAGTCAGTTTATGCCGTACTATATACTTTGCACTAATATGATGTAGGCCTATGACTATTTGCAGCCATACAGGAATTTTCGTGATGGCTTGATGCGGAAGGTCGTCCACTGTTGAAGTGTTAACCGCATTGGTCATGTAGGTAGCATTCAGATTTGTTACGTGCGTGAATGACACGGCCTATTTTAAAATATCGTAGAACCTATCACCTTTGCTGGTCATGAAACTGTGGCCGACAACCTTCAAATCACGCATTTCGTACATACGCCACTAATCACATGAATCATGCGTATAACCTATGTCCTATCATGAATTAAGCGTTCGGTGTCAACCAGATTCTATTCCAAGCGAAAACGCTCGATAGACGTTCCTGGAATAGCCCGCCCTTAACCTTTTTCAAACTTGAGCACCTGTATAGTTATGCGGCACAATGGTCTTTTGATGAGTCGAAAGTATATGTTGTAATGAATGCCAACCTATTTAATACTGCAAAATGAAATCCTGTGTCAGTTGGTTTCCATGTTATTCTAAAGCGGCGAAATTGCTTGCTGGTGTTGATTTTTATCAAAACTTGCATATCGGATCGATCAAATGCTTACTTTCGACTCATGCAATGTGCCGTCCTTTTTTATGAATTGGGATATGTGATATGCAGGGATTATGATCTTTAAAACCGGTGTGGAATCGTGATTTCCATATGCTTCTCAATAAGTGACTATCTCAATCAAGGATCAGAAAGCAGTATGTGTAAATAATTATAGATACTCACACGTCTGCGTTAGATTTAGATTGTATCAGCGTATACCGGCTACATCGTCAAAAATTGTTATCAGATTAATTAAAGCGGATGTATTCTATCGCTTCTCTGTTTGAGCAGACACTTGTCAATCAGAATGAAAGCGCTTATTTCGTATAGTTGAAATTTAGTCTTCGGGCTAGCTAGACCACTACATACTAATATGTATGCGCACAAATTGATTATAGCAGCGTTCGTATGTTTATCACTGCGTTGCATTTAATAGCTAATAGGTATTTATGACCTCATAATCCCAAACGAATGCATAATATCAGTTTAGATCGCACATTCACTTACTGAACGCTGTTAACAGTCGTTATCTTTCCCGATAGAGTTTAGGTTTAGGTCCTTATCAGCCGCGATAATGATAGTGCGCTGTTCCTCGCCAATAAATCTAGAGCCCCCCATGGATCATAATGGTGAAAAAACGCCCCATCCCTCGACTTGAAGACTGCATAGATACCAAAGGAATGTTTGACAGTAAGGAATCTGACACGTATTTGAAAGAACTGAGGGACACCATACAGCTCACGGACACAGTGTAAGCAAGCTATACGCTGTCTTAGACAGAGTAAATTACTCATAAGTAAGTAATAGAAGCAATTGACTTCAGTAACGGCCACCACACTACCGAATAGTTTTATTACTAAAGTCATCTCGCGTTTTGTGTTTGTGATAGCTAAATGTAACTTCGCAAGAGAGAAACATATCCGGATGGATGAGAATGCTTTTGCTTCGACAGGTACACGACACTCTCGACGAGAATCGATAAGTTTTCGGAAGACATGCTAAGCTTGCAAAGTTTGGCTTCGGCCATTTCTAAACGATACGAGGAGAAAGCTAGTACCGTAACAGCCGGTTCCAGCAATCGACAACAACTGTTGCAGGTAAAATTACGCGAGCAATCGTCAATCAAGCAATCGACATGGTACGATACAATTGATTGTTGACGAAAAGTATGATGCCAGATTATGACTCGATATATTTTTCCAAGTAGGTTATAAAGCGATTAGCGTCACATGTTTCATTTTCAACATTATTAATAATAGTGTCATGATATTCTATCTCCATCGAATTTCACATCGCAATATAGTTACGTATCATGGTGTCAGATCAATCGCGATAAAAGCTATCGCTACAGGCTACAAGGAAATGACACAATATACTTTGCTGACTGCGCCACCGAATAAAACCATCGATGTCATGGGGAGAAATGGACAGTCTGGAGTGACGTTCAATATTATATATCGACAACGGCAAAAGCTCCATCGCATAAAAAAACCCTACGTGCCTGGGCGCTTACGTTCCTTCGTACTGCAACTGTGCTTATTCTAATTTGTCCTGTAACATTTTGATTACAATGTTATTTTTGATTTCTACCGCTCTATTTAATTCTAAGGCAGGATCTGCTTTCGTGTAGGCCTACCACCTTTTGTGTGCGGTTTTTCTTGTCCCTATACCCGACGCGTGCATCATCTGCTACGTTTCGTCTGTTCAGTCCATTTTGCACCACAAGCTCAGCACGGAAGACATCAAGACACTGTGCCAGTACATCGATTATGCGTTCGAATATATCCTTTGGAGAATTAACGAAGAGCGCATCATACCGTACAGAATAAACACCATTACTCAGCTGCATAAAGAAAAATCAGGCAACAGGTAAACGTGGTTACTAGGCGGCGTATGCGATTCAGTTTCTCCACTTTCAAATATTATGTTTTTACTACTTCTAAACATCTCAGTAAAATGGATGTAAAATTGGAGTCGCTGAAAGCCTGATAATATTTTTGAATATAATATATTCATTATTCATATTGAAATAAACCCGAACATTTTCGACTGACACTCGTCAGGGGTAATCCTCAGCAGCTAGAACAGAATTGGGAATAACATTCGATATCAGCAATCGTGTCAGCCGAAAATTTCCGGGTTTATTACAATATGAATTTATTATTCAATTTTATAATGAAGTTCTGTACCCCAAGAAGCTCTGCGATAATATTTTGTTTGCATTTACGCATGTCATAAGATTCTGGAAAATTACAGTACCGGAAAATTATTCAATTATTGAATAACAGGAATGAAATGATAACTTGAGAGATAATTGCGACATTGTCACTGCGAATTACTTCAACGCGCGAAGACGTAACTTACAAAAAGCTGTAACAGTCTCCATATGAGCAAGAGCACACAAGGTCCAGACTCAGATCCGTATTCGTTTGTCTTGCAGAGTCCTATCGCACTTGTACGACAACATCGCGTGCGAGCTTAAGTTCACGAACTCCGGAAAACCGAACAGTGACATATACCAACTGTGGACGTTTCGAAGCGACTTCAACTACACTCTGAATAACAAGTCGTGGATGGAAGACACGCTCAGTGCTATCGACAGGGCGAGCAAATCTAACGACACATCGGCGGCGGGCACCAAAAGAAAACTATCCAAAAATATCGAGCAAGCCAAGGAAATGATCCGGGACAACATTCAGGACGAGAAGCTGGCGCAGGCCTTGCTGTCGTGTATTAATGTCGTCAGTCAAATATCGTAGTACAGTCGGCATGTTTTGGATTGTAATTTGCAAGATTTGAAATTTTATACTTTTACAGGATTATACCATTTGTATTATGCACGTATAGATGTACCCACCGATGATATTCTGTATAGGCTTACCATATTTGTAACATTTAGAAAGAATACACTTTTTGCTGGCGAGTAAAACGAAATTAGAATTGTTCCGTTTGAGTTGGATGATTCTTTATATTTTCTTGGTAGTTAGTCGCACGCAAAAGTTACAAAAACAAATTAAAGCAAAACTTACAAGAACAGACACAAAAACAACGAATCAAATTTATTTTCAAGATTCAGCTCAATACTTTGATGTTCCGTAAACTTTTTGTCGACAAGGAATGATCATTTTTGACGGGTTCGTGAAATTGTTCACAGGAAATATGATTGCAATTATGTACAATCGTCAAGATACTCGAAACTGATCTAACTAATAGGTCTGACAAGCTCGAACTTGCGCCAGGCCCTCGCATCTAAAGCGGCCCAGATGTTACAGAGAACGTCTTACTAAGTTTGCAATAACTATAAAGAAGGTAGAGCTGATGGGGTGATTTGTCGGAAGCCATTTTTGAATCCAGCGGTTCACCACGTTTCATGGCTACAGTAATTTATTAACCAAAACGTCTCGGATTGAAGTATTGTTGATGGTATACAAGCAACCAGCTCGATAGACGAACAAGACGACATTTGGGAGTTTTTGAGCTTCCCCGGACGACTATTGACATTTCATGACTTCATGAGAATCGAGGACAAATGGACCTAAAAGAATACATATGGTAATCCTAATTCGTGTGGTAATAATCGTTGTTGGGAGTTGGCGCTATAGTCACGGACCTAACGTAAAGTNTAGCTCCGTTGAATTTAGTTGCTTGAAACAGATAGCGNTGTTGTTCGCTCGCGCAATTCCATCCTGCGAACTCTCTCTGAGTAGACGCGTCATCAACAAACAATACACAATCGCACCATGCCGCAAATCAAACCAACCTAAAGCATATTTAATCAGAATGCAGTGGCAGTGACCAGCAGATCCAAAGTCGACGAGAAGTGGATCTGACGCTTTTGCGGTAATCGTTGCAGCTACAGATATGACGCTTTCCGGAAGAATTCCGCACGCTCTTAGTTACGTNACAGTGGAACCGGCAGTGATAGGGTCTCTCTACGTTCTTTATATGTACACAACGNTAGGGAAGCAGTACGTGTTCCTCAGGATTGCGCAGGATTATAATNTGACAGAAACCAACCGCGAGACGTCATGCAACGAAAGCACCGCCGAGACGGGCGACCCGTCGTACATTCTGTTCCAAAAGGTTTCCGCTGAGACATCAGCGTGGATTTTCTATCTATCTATGGCCAGTAAGTTACGTTCATGCGCATGCGCAGTTCATTTTTACTTCTTATATTGGTTTTGAAACACTGCGAAATCACATTGCCATGGAAAGATGGTGAGTAGTCAAAGCATATTTGAAGAAGTATANCAGCAACTTCCACGTTAGCCAGCATCGCTACANAGTAGTAAGACATGCCGNAAGTANACCCATCACGCACTATAAGCACAGTGAGCAATACAAAATATTCTCATACCTCATTTTAAACAGGAAAAGTGACATTGTACAAGGTTATAAGCGAAATCGGCATGTCAACTCAGTGACCTCTAGTACCGGTACCAGTATTCAGTATTAAATTTAGTCTTGGAAATCCTCGAAGAATCTCTGTTTGCCCTTTGAATTCCGATCCGCGATATGGGCAATTCGTACTTGATCGAGCATTGTGTTCTCCCACAAGTTATACTAATCTGGTGACGTTTTGACGACAAGCACGGGCGGTGCTCCGAATGTTATAGACCAGGCCTTCTAGGCAGGTTCTCGACTTATACGGTGTGAAGACATGCTGTAGGTNGAGTGNAGATCCCTTGGAATGGTGGCGAGAGAAAGGATCTATGATACTCAACATGACAAATAAATGATCACAATTGAACCGATAAATGAACTTAGCAACTTTCCATTTCCATTTGCTTTACCTTCTTGATTTTCGTCCTGTATCGAGGAAAATTAAGAATATAGCACCAAAGGCCCCATGAACCAAATCTGTATTGGANCGATTCACTCGNTTTACCCTAATCAAAACAAGTAATCATGGTACTTCAGTTTACATTACTTTGCATGTACTTTCAGCTTTCGTTCCCGCCATATTNTCCACTGTGGCTTTCGGATCGTGGAGCGATCAATTCGGACGCAAGTTTCCTATTTTGGCCTCNTTGCTAGGATTCGTAATATTGATACTCGGCTATGTCATCGTAATCAACCTGAATGCGCCGGTGCCCTACCTCATCATAGCACACATTATGTGCGGTTTCCTGGGAGACTCCGCGACTTTGTTCGCTTGCTCGTTTTCTTACGTCACGGATATTACAAAGCCAGAAGAGCGGACCTTCAGGATTACTGTTATTGAGACTTGCATCGGTAAGCATACGCAACTATATGCTACGTATATTAAAGGATATATTTTATATTTGCATGGAAANCAACTGGTTTTATTCGTAGGTATCGGAGGCTTCATCGCAGCANTATCTGGNGGGATTTGGCTGGACCGCAAAGGCTTTGTGAAGCCATTCTGGTTTCTTCTGGCTCTCACTATAATAGACTTTATTTACATCGTTCTGCGTTTGGAATCCGATGAAGGGAGATGGCTGGATAACCTAAAGTATAGTGTATNACGTATTTNAAATTGTTTANGGGAAACAATAACAACAATCGCTTGATTATAGNATTTTAATTGCTNACCCTGTTGATNGNGNAATGTNCANATTTCAGGAATTCCGANATAATGTGATAAGTTACAGATATATATTTTANAGTCTTCGTATAAGGGCTCTGTCAGGGGCGGGCAATTATTTTCTCCGCGGGCCAANTGACAAGCGGGNNAAAATACGTTGGCGGGCCGAGTCAAAAAACATTGGCCGTATTCTCCATTTATTTCTAAATAGAAAGCAGTGAATTACACTGGTAAGAAATGCTGCTCAGTNGATGTGTTGATGTTAGGGAATGAGGAAGTGACGGTCAATTACCAGAAAATAATATTTAATTGCTGTCACATTTCGAAACAATGATAANCATGATATATTCGGGATGCAACGAAGCTTATTGTCTTGGTCGCTGCCTTATACGTGCAATGTGGAGCTTGGCAAAATAGCCTTTTTGTTGATCAAAGCCTGCACTTCTTCTGAAATTCTTCCTCCCTAATCGAGTGTGTGTTCGTGTTTTTGTCATTAAACCGACGTAAACTACACTCCTTGAACATTACAACCTGCTCGGCACTAACTACGAAAATATGGGTTTTCCCCTGACTCCAATAAACAAATATGTAGTGCTCCAAAGTCCAAACCTTCTTTGAAATCAGCCTTCAGCATACTTTCTTGACATGCTCCTTCTTTCTTTACGGGTATTTATTACCCATAGTAATCACAGTATCACGTAACAATTTGAAGCGAATGCGTGATGTCACAATGACAATTGTTACGGCATCATTTGCTGCATTGGCTTTATTTTGAATCTGGATTACGCATGCGAGGAACGTAGGCTACGTAATCGCGACATATTATTGACCAGACTTGAAAGTAAACGAATTTTAGGTTCAGTTTATACAGCCTACGGCTTTAGTCCACGCAGCAACATTAAAAAGTAGGTTTTAAGTTTTGAATTCCAAGCAACTTTTCGCGGGCCGCTCAGAATAGCTCCACGGGCCGCAGTTTGCGCAGGTATGGGCTATGTCGTCAGTGTACGATTTCATATATGATTGTCAGGGCTTCGCTGAACGTTGCATCTGGATGCTGATTGCTAGGCAATCTATTTTGCTTGTATGGGCAGACCTGGACTACTAGAAACTTTTCGACTTCATTAGATTTGAATTAGAATAATAAGATACATTTCTTTTTCAAATTAGACTAAAATTAGGATTATAGCTACAAAGTTTTTCCAAATTGGATTGTAATTAGAATGATAATCAATGTTCACTTTCATAAGCGTGAAACTGTGATATAAATCAAACTTATGGCGCATTTCCCACTATGTGACTATACCGTTCTCCAGTAGCATTTTTAGGTAAACCAGAAATTGGATTAAAATTAAAATTAAAATTAGAATTAGAATTAAATTGGTTTGAATTAGAATTAGAGCAAACAAATATTGAACAAACTAGATTATTATCGGATTGCCCGGATTCCGCTATAATCGGCCTAATTCGATATTATCGGCAATTACCTAGTAGTCTAAGTCTATATGAACGGGGGG